>RJWM01010672.1:0-24669 GCA_004363535.1 Dasyprocta punctata
AAGGAAGGCCCATCAGAATCACGACAGACTTCTCAACACAAATCATCAGGTCAAGAAGAGCTTGGAGTGAAATATTTCAAGCCCTGAAGGAAAATAACTTCCAACCCAGATTAATGTACCCTGCAAAATTATCTTTTAAAATCAACGGAGAAACAAGATACTTCCACAACAAAGAACAACTAAAGGAATTTATGACAACAGAGCCAACCCTACAAAGAATACTGAAGGACATTCTAGAGAGAGATAAAGAAGTCCACTGCTCCAGAAAAAGCGACAGAGAGATACCACTGAGCAGGGCAGACAAATGAATAATCCATCAACGGGATTTAAGTCCAGTATTGTTTTCAATGAGCTGTTTAGTTTAATCCTATTCTACCTCGACTGGCCTATCTTTATCATAAATGATGACAAAGACAGCTATTGTAAAGAAAACAAAATTTATAAGGGTAGCCTTCAGTGATATATGATCACCTTGCTTCAAAACCAGGTATTACTTTTGCTGCTCTGTTCTGAGGGATTTTAACCTATCTTAGTATGACTGTGTTATAACAGATGATATAGGTAACTGCCTTGAAGTTAACATGAGGCATTATAGAAATCAACGTTGCATTACTATGTATTGCCTCCATTACCTTATTTGTTATTGGTTTTATTCAGTACTATTTTGTTCGACTATATTTGGCCAATTGGTAAGGGCATTTAGTTTGAAGACAATAAGAGATATTACAAGGGGAACCGAGGAAGGAAGGTATGGAAAAAAAACATAGTCTTATATAAGGGTATTCATAAGATAGTTTAAAAGTCTATACTACTAAATGCATTAACTGGTGAGAGAAACAGTTGATATTCATAAGATCAGATCAATCCTACATGTCTTTACCTATCAATCTGAACAGCCCCCTTAATGGTAACCATATACAACGTTGCAACCACTGTAAAATTCCAAACATCTAAACTCCTAAACCTGTAATTTTACAGTACCGGATATGTTGTTGTTGTTTGTTGATCTCTTTAGTTTTTTGTTTCTCTTATGTACGACCATTCCTTTATCCTTTATTGGTTTCACTCTGAACTATTTCGCTTGATTATATTAGACCTGATGTTATAGGTAGTTATTTCAATGATAACAAGAGGCATTCTAAGGGGAAAGGAAGGAAGGAAGGGAAAAGGAAAAAGACATAAATTTATAAATATGCATAAATAAGACAGTTTAAAAAACTGTATTACTAAATACAATAGCTATTGAAAAAGAAAAGTTAATATACTTGAATTGATAAATCTTATATGTCTGTATCTGTCAATATGATCAACCCCTATGAAGGTAACGATATGCAATATTGTAACTACTGTCAAACTTCAACCACCTCAGTGTGTAAACCTACAATGTTATCGTATCAGATCTGTTGTTGTTGTCTGTCTGCCTTTTTTGATTTTTGTTTCTATCTTCTGTATCTATTTTCTCTTAAATAAAAAAAAAAAAATTAGTGCCCTTAACAAGACTCTGTCTCAAAATCAAAAAGGGCTGGGGATACAACTCAGTGCCAAGGCCCTGGGCTCAATCTTCAGTATTGACAAAAAAAGAAAGAGAAAGAAAGAAAGAAACAAAGAAAGAAAGAAAGAAAGAAAGCAAGCAAGCAAGCAAGCAAGCAAGCTGAAAATGAGAAACATTAATATATGACAAATATAGCTGGGTACAGTGGTGCACACATATAATATCAGCACTTAGGACACTAAGGTAGGAAGATTGCCAAGAGTTCAAGGCAGCCTGGACTACACAGTGAGATGCTGTCTCAAAAACACCAAAAAACCAAAACAATTTGACTGTTATCTGTTTTTGTTTTGTTTTGTTTTTTGCAGTAGTTTTTTGAGATAGGGTCTCACTATGTAGTCTAAACTGGCCTTGAACTCACAGTAATCCTCTTGCCTCAGCCTCCCAAGTGCTGGGATCACAGGTGTGCACCACCACACCCAGTTATCTGTTTCTTTCTTTTTTTTTTTTGGCAGCACCGGGGATTGAACTCACAACTTCATGCCTGTCAGGTAGGTGCGTAAGCCGCTGAGCCAAACTCCGGGTCCTGGTTTTTTTGAGGCAGGGTCGCACTGTGTAGCTCAGGCCGGCCTTGTGCTAGCGTTGTAGCCCAAGCTGGCCTCAAACTCACAACGCTCCTCCTACCTCAGCCTCCCGAGTGCTGGGATTAAAGGCGTGCGCCACCATGCCCAGTTTATCTGTTTCTTTTATAAGAATCTTTTTGGTTTATGTTTTATACTCTGAGTAACTATTTTGGAGATAATGATACACAGTGTAGTAACTATTGATATTCACATATTAGTTATGAAAATGTTTTTTTAATAAATAAATAAGAAAAAATATATGACAAATATATACTTTAGAACTACATAATAATATGTAATGATGTGTCCTATAAGTCAGTCATTAAACTTCTGGAATTAATTAATGAAAGTATACTGCATATGTCCTATTTTGTACATCCTGCAGTTTGTATGCATGCCTTCAAATGTAACTGCTGAAAATTACAAAATATACCGAAGCTCTCATCACAGTTTTAATAGTGAATATCATGCTTTTCAATTTACCTGTAAAATGTATAAAACCTTATTAAAATGACATTGTTTTACATTCACAAAATAAAATGGTTTTATAATTCCAAAACACAGTTCTCCAAACTTTCATACCTACTGCTAAGAAACACATGGCACCAAAAACTTAAATGCACATAGTTTGCATTATTCTGAGTCAACTAACCCATGGGGTGCAGCAGTGTAGACTGTGAACAAAGGTTTTCAGCCAGAGGAGCAGGGTAAGGGAGAAGTGAATCCAGCTTGCCCTTCTCCAGCTGAAGTCATGCATTTACAGTAGTCAGGCTAAAAGGGCATCTTTTTACAGTCTGCACACAACTCCTGTAGTCCAGAAGTACTTATTAGACATAAGGGGCAAAGGGAAAAACCCGGGTGCCGAAGTTGTCAAAAGAATACTGTCCTCATAGGTCAGGACAAGTTGCCCTACACATCAGCATTAACAACAGACCCCTCCTACTAACACCCTTAAGTAGAAAATCATGATTTTTCCTAAGGTTTCCAGGAATACCTTCCTTCTTTTGTGTCTTTCCATTCCAGTAAAGGTGTTATCAAAATTTATGGGAACCTAAAATCGAGAGACATGCCACCAAGGGCGAAAGACTGTGGGTGAATGATGGGAAGACTCATGAGGACATGAAAGAACCACAAAAGTCAAAAGTGTACGCCACCACACCCAGTATCAAGAGTATTCTGAGACAGACTCTGTGAAAGAAAATTCATTCTCTTAAAGCAGTTTTTAAAATTGCTATTCAACTTTTTAAAAGTTTTTATTATAGACATCTTTAAACATTAACAAAAACTAAGAAAAAAGTAAAACGGTTCTTTTTGGATACAAGATCTCACTGTGTAGTTCAGGATGGCCATGAACTCACAGTGATCCTCCTGCCTCAGCCTCCCCAGTACTGGGATTACAGTGTACGCCACCATGCCCAGCCGAGAAATGTAAAATAAATCCTCAAGTACCTTTCACTCCATCTTCGATAGGTTATAGACATTTGCCAACCTGGTTTTGTCTCTCTCCGCGCAACACTTTTGGGGGTGTGAGGGTAACAGGAAGGTAGCTGACCCTGGATTTAAATTTCACCTTTAAATGTGTGTCTCTAGAGATGAGCTTTGTATTGGTACTATAATGTCATAAACACAGCTAAGAAAATTACAAATTCCTTAATGCTTAATAGCATATACAAGTCCAAATTTCCCCAATTATCTCAAAAGTGTCTTTTTACAGTTGTTATGTTTATACCAGGATTCAAACCACCTCTGCGTGCTGCATTTAGCTGATAGGCTTCTATCTGTAAGTCTTCTTTTTTGTGGCACTGGGGATCAAACTCAACCTCGCGCCTGCCAGACAGGCGCTTAAGCCACTGAGCCAAACTCCTGGCCCTAGTTTTTTTGAGTAGGGTCACACTATGTAGCTCAGGCCGGCCTTGCGCGTACGTTGTAGCCCAAGCTGGCCTCGAACTCACAATGCTCCTCCTACCTCAGTCTTCCATGTGCTGGGATTAAAGGCATGTGCCACCACACCCAGCTTATAGGGAAGTTATAAGAAGTTTGATTTTTTGTTTGTTTGTTTTTTGGTACCGGGGATCAAACTCACAACCTCGCACTTGCCAGGCTGGCCCTTGTGCCACTGAGCTAAATCCCAGGCCCTATCTGTAGCAATTTTTATTCCCTTGTCAGCACTCTTCTTCCACCCCATGCCATTTCTTTTTGTTTGTTTGTTTGTTTGTTTGTGGTACTGGGGATTGAACTCACAGCCTTGTGCCTACCAGGCAGGCACTTAACCCACTGAGCCAAACTCCCGGCCCTAGTTTTTGAGGCAGGATTGCACTGTGTAGCTCAGGCCAGCCTTGTGCTCACGTTATAGCCCAAGCCGGTCTTGAATTCACAACGCTCCTCCTACCTCAGCCTCCTGAGTGCTCCCATGCCATTTTTTAAGGAATGCAGTTATTTAATAAATTTTCCCATTTTTTAGATTTGGCTGAATTTCTTATGGTGTAAAGTAGTACATTATTTTTTTATTTTTATGGCACTGGGATTGAACAATGCAAGTGCTCTAGCATTGAACTACATCCCAGATTTTTAAAAAATATTTTTATTTTGAGATAAGGTCTTGCCAAGTTACCAAAGATGGTCTCACACTTGTGTTCCTCCTCAGGTTCCTGAGAAGCTGGGATTGCAGGCATTTTTTTTTAAGCTGGACCAAATTTAATGCTATAATCAATTCATCCATGAATTATAGTTTGTCAACTCTTCTCCTGAAAGCAGTCTAAGAGCTCTGTCAATTTCCTAGGCAGGATCAGTGTACCAAGAAGGACAGTTTTTAAGCAAATAGGGGGCAGTGTATTACAGAGTTTAATAACTGGTTATGGATTATGGAGAAGAGAGAAAAACACTTGTGACTTACAACCAAAATGTTTTTGACAAGTGGTAATAAAAAGTCTTTTTTAAAAAATTGTATCTTAAAATATTATAAGGTCAGCTAGGAAGGTACCAAATACTATAAGGTAAGCTAGGAAGGTACCAAAGGGAAAAAAAAAAAATACACACACACACACACACACACACACACACACAAGGTCTCGTTATGTAGTTCAGCTTGACCTTGAACTCACTATGTAGCCCAGGCTAGCCTCAAACTTGAGGCACTGTTCCTGCCTCAACCTCCCAAGTGCTGAGATTACAGCCATGCACCATCATACTCAGCCTGAATCAATGTATTTTTTTAATCAATGTATTTTTATAAAACTACCCATGTTACTTCCTTGCACAATACTGTAGCTCAATATTAGATAGCCAAAGTAAAACATGGATAGTAGTCAATAAAAATATAAAACAGAAAAGGTACTTAAGCCAGGCATGGTGGTGCACACCTGTAATCCCAGTACTCAGAAACTGAGGCAGGAGGATCACTAAGAGTTCAAGGCCAGCATGGGCTACAAAGTGAGTTCAAGGCTGGTTTGAACTGCATAGTGAGATGTTGCCTCAAAAAGATAAAAACAAGATAGTCTCTTTAATAAATGGTGCTGGAAAAACTGGGTTTACACATGTTAAAGATTAAAATTGGACCTGTATCTTTCACCATGCACCAAACTAAAGTCAAAATGGATCAAAGATCTAAATATTAAAAGAGAAATATTGCCAGGCATGGTGGTGCATGCCTTTAATCCCAACACTTGAGAGGCTGAGGTAAGAGGAGCGTTGTGAGTTTGAGGCCGGCTTAGGCTACAATGTGAGCACAAGGCCGGCCTGAGCTACATAGTAGGACACTGTCTCAAAAACTAGGGCTGGGAGTTTGGCTCAATGGCTTCAGCACCTGTCCAGCAGGTGTGAAGTTGTGAGTTCGATCCCTGGTGCCGCAAAATAAATAAATAAATAAATAAATAAAATAAAATAAAATAAAACAGAAATATTAAATCTGCTGGAAGATAGACTAGGTAAAACTCTTGAAGACATTGGTATAGGCAAAGATTTTATGAATAAAACCTCAATCACTCAGGAACTATCACAAAGAATCAACAATTAGGATACTGTCTCATTAAAAAGCTTTAGCACAGCAAAAAAAATCATTAACAAAGTGAAGAAACAACCCACAGTACGGGAAAAAATGTTTGCCAACTGTTCCTCAATGGATCACTATTGAGAATATATAAAGAACTCAAAAAAATCAAACACTTCAAATTGAAAGACCCAATCCAAAAATGGGCATCTGAGATGAATACACACTTTTCAGATGAAGAAATACAAATAACGAATATATATACAAGAAAAAATGTTCAACATCACTGGACATTCAAGAGATGCAAATTAAAACACTGCATTTCCATCTCATCCCAGAAAAAAAATCACTAAAGAAATCAAGCAATAAGAAATGCTGGCAGAAGCGAGACATGATGGCACACACCTGCAATCCCAGCACTCAGGAGGCTGAGGCAGGAGAATCGCTGAGTTCAGAACCAGCCTGGGCTACAAAGTGAGCTCAAGGCCAACCTGAACTACATACTGAGACCCTGTCTCAAAAAGCCAAAAAAAATAATAATAATAATAATAAAAAAATGCTGGCAGAGCTGTGGGGAAGAAGGAAGTCTTCTCCACTGTTGGTGGGAGTGTAGATTCCTGCAACCACTGTGGAAATCAGTAGTATGGAGATTCCTCAAACAACTACGACTACAGCTTCCATTTGACACAGCAATTCCCCTCCTGTGTATTTTCCCAAAAGAAATAAAAGCATCATAACAGTGATATATGCACATCTACATTTATAGTGGCACAGTTTGTAGTAGCCAAATCTTGGAAACAACCTAAGTGCCCATCAAATGATGAATGGAAAAGAAGATGCAGATTTTTTTAATACAATGGAGTACTACTCTGCCATAAAGAATAAGCTTGAGACACTTCTAGGTAAATAGATGCCATCTAGTGCTAAGATTCTTGATTTTACCAACTGGATAGTCCTATAAATGCTAATACAAGCTGGGCATGGTAGTGCAAGCCTGTAAGCATAGCACACAGGAGACTGAGGCAGGAGGATCATTGCAAGTTTGAGACCAGCTTGGGCAACAAAGTGAGTTCAAGGCCAAGATGAGGCAGGAAGGTTGCAGTGTGAGTTCAAGCCCAGCCTGGGCTACGCAGTGAGTCCTGGCCAGCCTGAATTACATAGTGAGACCCTGTCTCCAAAAACAAAACAGAACAAAACAAAACCCGTTAATAGAAACTTTTTTTGTTTTTATTTTTTTCAGACAGGGTCTCACTATGCATTCCAGGCCTTGCACCCACTATATAGCCCAGGCTGGTCTCGAATTCATGGGGATCCTCCTGCCTTAGTCTCCTGAGGGCTGAGAATACAAGCATGCATCATCGCATCAGGTTTCTAACAGAAACTTTTTAAGAAAAAAGAAAAACTGTAAATACTTTATCAACATAGGAAGCCAAGAGTAGAAAAAATTAAAACATAAACATTTGAAATTTCATATGCATCCCCACGTAATATAATGTGAGCAAAAGACATAAGAAAAGAAAAGAAACTTTGGCTGGAAAGTTCCTCTACAGGAAGAAATGTAGGAGGCATGGAAATGGTGGGGAAAAGAAGAATCACCAATATCACAACCACAAAAAGATGAAGAAAGGGCCAAAAGATTCACAGGGCTATAAATATTACAGTGGTACATACAAGGTCTGACATTCTCTCTGAGCTTAAGGATAGAGTCTGGGTAGAAAAGAAAGTTGTTTTCCTACACTACATCCAGCACAGAGACCCTGACAGACTATTAACTCGACGTCCTTGATTCTCCTAACAGATCTACACCTCTATCAAAAAAGGGCGTCCACATACAAAGCCAAAGGTGAACTATATTTCCAACTAGTTGCCTCTAGTGGTGGGGAAAATAGACCACAGTATGATAGTCATCCTAAAATTGTTTTTTAAATGCATAAAGAATTAAAAGAAAAAGTAGGTCATTGGGACATTAGGAAAGTAGGTCCTCAAGAATAGGGAAAATGCTACCTAACAACAGCGCTAATTTATTTCCCTTTCACCTGGCTATCAGATCAGAGTAGTGAAATTTAAGGAATGTGCTACATAAAGAGCCAGGCTTTAGGTTCTGTAACCCACACAATGTAAGTTTTACCTCAATACACCTGCTGTTTTCTCCCTATATTATAACATGATACTCTATAGTGTAAAGAATGCTCAAAGGTAAGGGGACAGCAGCTTAGACAAGGATTCCGTTTTGCATGTCTACATGTCTAACGAATTACTGAAAAAAAGGTGCACTTTTTAAAAGAATTAAAATATAGTTCTATAATCTGTAAGTTACAAGTCTAATAAATTCAACTATAAATTATGCAATGACAAAAAATTAAATACTGGGATATGCTTTATCTGGTATTCTTATGACAAATACAGTATGATGAATACAAACTAAAACTATCGTTTAGAATTTAGAGAAAAAGGAAATGATAAATTATTTATTATTCCAACCTATAATTTTAATACACTGTAAAGTTTGTCAAGAAATTGAAAAGCCGAGCCGGGCGTGGTGGTGCACGCCTTTAATCCCAGCACTCGGGAGGCTGAGGTAGGTGGAGCGTTGTGAGTTCGAGGCCGGCTTGGGCTACAACGCGAGCGCAAGGCCGGCCTGAGCTACATAGTGCGACCCTGCCTCAAAAAACCAGGGTCGGGAGTTTGGCTCAGTGCCTTAAGCGCCTGCCCTGGCAGGCGCAAGGTTGTAAGTTCAATCCCCGGTGCCGCAAAAAAAAAAAAAAAAAAAAAAAAAAGACATTGAAAAGCCAGGCATGGTTGAACACACCTATAATCCCAGCACTCAGGAGGGTGAGGTAGGAGGACTGCTTCAAGTTTAAGGCTGGCTTGGGCTACCTAAGTGTGTTCAAGGGCAGCCTGAACTCCACAATGAGACCCTGTCTCAAGAAAGCCAATCAATCAAAATAATTGTAAGACTCAAGTTGTAATATCTTGATAAAAGAAAAAATGATTAGTAAAGGATAAGTGAATTTCTAAAACCATAAATTTTACCAAACCTACCTTGTCTCAAGACATTAAAAACACACCTGGGCATGGTGGCACACGCCTGCAATCCCAGCACTCAGGAAGCTGAGGCAAGAGGATCACTGCAAGTTTGAGACCAGCCTAGGCAACAAAATGAGCTCAAGGCGAACCTGAACTGCATAGCAAGATCCTGTCTCAAAAAGACAAAAAAAAAAAAAAAAAAAAAAAAAAAAAAAAAAAAAAAAAAAAAAAAAAAAAAAAAAAAAAAAAAAAAAAAAAAAAAAAAAAAAAAAAAAAAAAAAAAACAAACAACAACAAAAACACCCCCCACACAAACAGAATTAAGGAACTAAAATCATTCTCATTTCCTGAACCCTATAGGTTGGGAGGAACAATACTTCCTGACACCGGAAATTAGTAAATCACCCTCACTTTCACAAGTCAGTGGCTGAGGCTACAGTTTTCAAACTTTGGCAGAACAAAAATTTTAAGAGTTTTTGATATTCTTAAGGGAACGTTTTATTTCTAGGAAGATTATATGACACAAAACTGTAACAGTGAAGCAGTTCTCAAACTTCTTTAGGCTGGAGTCTGAAAAATGTTATGACTTATCTTTTTTTTTTTTGCGGCACCGGGGATTGAACTCACAACCTCGTGCCTGACAGACAGGCGCTTAAGCCACTGAGCCAAACTCCCAGCCCTAGGCTTTTGAGGCAGGGTCGCACTATGTAGTTCAGGCCGGCCTTGCGCTCTCGCTGTAGCCCAAGTCAGCCTTGAACTCACAACACTCCACCTACCTCAGCGCCACCACCGCCCGACTCTCATCTCTCTTTTCTATCAGCTCCTCCCACTAAATCAAATCAAATCGTCCAAGCTAGTGACAAAACTGGTTTAGGAAGCTAAAAGTCTGTAGTGGTCAATATGAACCAGAAGTGGTCCTGACTACAAAGACTCAGTATAGCACTCAAGACATTTCATCTAAAGCTCAAAGTGAGAGTTATGTGAAATCAAGTCCTAAAAGCCTCTTCAGAACTCCTCAATTTGACAGAACAGCACATTACATTACCCACCATTGCCTGAGTGACCTCAGCAACTTGAACCACTGTTTCTGTAAAAATATAAATTGCTGTAAGTAATTTTGTGATGCATATCAGGGTTTGGGCCAAGTGTGGTTTTGCATGCCCTTAATCCCACCACTTGGGAGGTCAAGGCAGGAAGGTTACCATGAGTTCGAGGCCAGCCTGGGGTATGTAAGTGAGCTCAAGGCCAGTCTCTACCACATAAGACAACTCTGTCTCAAAAAAACAACACAAAACAAAACAAAAACCAAAGTCTTGGGGGGAAAGCCACTAGACTATGATCAATAACTATTCCTTGTGAGTGGCCTTATACTCTGCTTTTAAGGCTAGAAAGCACATATCCAACCCACAAAATTTTCCGGTTTAGGATTCCCTATGCTGAAAAATGATTATGTTATTCACATTTAGCCAAAATACTCATTTCCTTATTTTACACAAGCAAAAATAAAAACATCAGAACATTTATTTACTTTCTTGCCATACACCTTTCTATACCCAAAATTACTGCTGCGGCTGAGTTTGATGGCTCACACCAGTAATCCCACCACCTGGGAGGCCGAGGCAGAACTATCAATCCAAGTTTCAAATGAGCCTGGGCTACTTAGTTAAAGGGCAGCCTAAACTACATACAGAAACCAAAAAAAAAAAAAAAAAAAAAAAAAAAAAAAAAAAAAAAAAAAAAGGAAAAAAAATTGACTACAGTGGCGACTTGATGTGTTAACCATTATTCCAAAGAGTCCTAAGCATCCACTAAAGGGGGCCTTGGTTGCTGATGACTCTAGTGGAATGAGAAGTCCCCTCCTAGTAGATGCTCATGCTGGATAAATAACGCAATAATGAAAGTACCCTGCTGGCTAGGTTTCCACTTACCCTCGGTGACATCCGGGGGGTTGGAAGTCCGGTCACTGGCAGGATCCAGGGCAACAGTTGCTAGAGAAGTGGTGGCCCCAGACATTTCACTCATAGGCTCGCTACGGCTTGTTTCTGGCACACTTTCCCGGGAGCTAAATCGTACACGGGAACTAGATCGAGAGCTGAGGTCCGGGCTAGTGTCTGACAAACCTGGAATGTCATCGATCTTTGTTGGTGTCACCATGAACCGAACCGAAGCCATCTTTGTGGTGGTTTCTGGAGGATGCATGTTTCTTTTCCTTTTTGACAAAGAAAAAGGATAAACGTTGCAGAAATCTTCCTCCTATACTAGTTACTTTTGATTGTACTAGACCACTTTAAACTCAATTACCTTAATTCAGATCCCTCAAAAAGCCCCAAATAAGAATCCTTCCACCCAAGAATTCAAGACAACTGTCCTAGATAATGCACCATGAATAGATTAAAAAATATTTTTGAGAAACAAAAAGACAAAAACGATGCCAATCTCGCGGAACTTCGTTCCTTTGCAATGAAGAGCTACCTAGCTATGTCCCCTTGTCCAGAGTTGAGGGCGCAGTGCCATGGTCTCACAGCAGCGGGTGAAGCAGTCCCCAAACCCCGGGTTCCTGCCAGGCAGCTCCTTCCCCCAGCCCCCAGATTCCTTTATCTGGTGACTGTCCCACGGATCCAGCTGAGCTAAGTGCGTGCAGGCCCACCCTGATCAGGTGAACCCAGCATGGATCAGATCGCGAAAAGATGCGCACCCGGCCACCTGTTGTGTATCAGGTGAATACCCTACAGGTCTGGCTGCGAGGAGGTGTGCGCAGAGCCACCCGATGTTTTTGAGGTCGAGAATCCACTCGGGTCTGGTGCAAGAGGTGCGCACGCATAACGGGAAGAATAACCACACTATGGATGGAGGAGAATGAGAAGGCTGACGACGCAGAGCAGACGGATTCCTGCCTCCGAGGGGTGCGGGGATGGCGCGCCCACTCTTCTGGCAGGGAGTGCCTGGATCTGCAGGAGGCTGTGGGCTCAGGACATCTCGGACAGCAGCGCGGGGTCGCAGCAGGTCGTCGCCAGGCTCGCTGGGCTGCTCCCGCGCGTGACAGATAGCACCGCCCCTCTGCCGGGAGGCCTTTTCTGACCGACCCGGCGCAAGTCAGCCCCCGCCGCCCTTCCTTCGGTCCCAGCAGAGACGGCCACGCAGGCTGGCCCTACTGGGCAGGAGGAGCGACAGGCGGCGCAGGAGTAGGTCGCAGGTGCCGGCTCAGGCGCCAGCTGAGGCACTGCGCGCGCAGCTGTTGTTTACTAGCCGGTAACCGTCTCCAGGCCGCGCCGCGCAGGGCTGGCGCCCCCTCCCCCGCCAGACGCAGCAGCGGCCGTTACGTGACCTCGCCACCCCCCGCCCCGGGCCCGGCGGGCTGTGCCCGCGCCGCCGCAGCCCTCCCCTTCGCTCCCCGCTCGTTCCTCATTCGAGGCTAACAGTCCGGAGTAGCCTCGGAGGCTGGAGGGCAGCCTGTCCCGCGGGAGCCTGAGCCCCGCCCCGCCTCTGCAGCGCGCAGTGCGCCTGCGCACACCTGCAGCGGGTGAGGGGCACGACGGGAGCGGCAGTCCACGCCGGGAACCCACGCGGAGAAAGCCACTTGATCGAGTCTGAGGCAGGCATCCCGTTTAACCTCAGAACCCCAGGCGCTAGCTAATAAAAGAGCATCTCTGAAAACATCAGTTGCAGCTTCCCAAATTTCCCAATGGCTTTACCTAGATGTACATTTTACGTAGAGGTCTTTGGAAAAGTGTCCTGAAATTACACACTACACACTACAACTCCCCCCTTCCCCCTATTCCTGACCTTTTATTTTGGTTTTTGGAGACAAGGCCTTAATGTATTGTTCGGCCTGGCCAAGAACTCACTATGTAGCCTAGGCGGGTCTCCAAATCACTGCAACCCTCCTGTCTCAGCCTCCTGATCACGGGCGTGCGCCACAACACCTGGCTATGTTCCAGTCCCTTTAGAACTAACTATATCGAGCCGGGCGTGGTGGCGCACGCCTTTAATCCCAGCACTCGGGAGGCTGAGTTAGGAGGAGCATTGTGAGTTCGAGGCCGGCTTGAGCTACAACGCGAGCGCAAGACCGGCCTAAGCTACATAGTGCGACCCTGCCTCAAAAAACTAGGGCTGGGAGTTTGGCTCAGTGGCTTAAACGCCTGCCCTGGCAGGTGTAAGGTTGTGAGTTCCATCCCTGGTGTAGCAAAAGGAAAAAAAAAAAGAATTTACTGTATCCACACCGTAACCAGGTTTAAACTTCCATTAAAGAAAATGTCTTTTAACTTTGGAGCTAGAGAAAACAATGAATTTCTTTTCTTTTCACGACATTCCCATTTTGCTGAATTTACTGGCACTATAGTATTTTTTATTGGTGCATATTAATACAAAATGAGATTCATAATGGTATATTGGCACTTGCATATAACATGTGTTAACTATTTTCATCCTCATTACCCGCTACCTCTTTTTTGTGATAGGGCCTTGGTAGGTAGCCCAAGCTGGCCTAGAATTTGTAATACTCCCTGCCTCAGCCTCCTGAGTGCTGAGATTACAGGTGTGTGCCCCAGCACCCAGGGCTGTGCTTAATGCATAGAGGTATTATTATATACTCTTGTTTCATCTATGTTTTGTTTGAAAGTTTCCTATAACTTTGATCAAAACTCCTAAATTCCAGACACTAGCTCCTAGCTTTGTCTGGGTCATTCCTCTCCACAAGTGGGATGTTTAAGCAGTACCCTTAGCAATGGATCAAAACTGTTTTGAGACCTGAGCCTGGAAATCTTTTATCAAATAGTCTATTAAAAAAAAACAGGCCAGGGATATAGCTCAGTGGCTCAGTGCCTGTCTGGCAAGTGCAAGGCTATGAATTCCATCCCCAGTACCAGAGACAAAAAACAAAACAAACAAACAAATAACAATAAACCTATTCAAGCTTGATTCTTTATGCAATGTGCAATTCTTGATTTGGACTGACAGCTTTATTTTTTTTTTATTTTTTATTTTTTGGTACTGGGAATGGAACTCACAACCTTGCCACTGAGCTAAATCCCCAGCCCTATTTTTTGAGATAGGGTCTCAAGATGCAGTTCAGGCTGGCCTTGAATTCACTTTGTAGCCCAGGCCGGTCTGGAACTCACAATGATCCTCCTGCCTCAGCCTCCCGAGTGCTGAGATTAAAGGCATGTGCCACCACGCCCGGCTTGACTGACAGCTTTATTAAGGAAACAATCCATCACCCAGAAGGATTAGTTTTTTATTTTTCCTCAGGCAGGCTAGCTGCTCAACCAAACCATTTTCCTTTATAAAGAAATGCTGAGTTTTGCACTCAATTTTTGTTCTTTACCAAACTATTTGCATTAACTCCTGTATACCACCTAAATCCAAACTATTTACCTCTTGTGACTCTTCTTTCTCTTCCCATCTGAGCACTAACGAAGCACTATAAATGCACATCTTAGATGATCTCATAAATATTCATGCCAGTTTGTCTTCTCTATAATGTCCAAGAGTATTTCATGGTTTGAAGTCCTTTTTTTTTTAAGTCTTTTTATTTAGGTCAACATAATGTACAACTTTAATCCTTTTTATTGTTTTTATAAGATACAGAATTTCAATCTTGAAAAAAAGAAAAAAAAACCCACAGAACTAGTGACTTTAGTTGTTAAGAAACTTTCAGAGGCTGAGGCAAGAGGCTTTCAAATCCTAGACAAGCCTGGGTAATTTAGTAAGACTGTCTCAAAATAAAAAAATAGGTTGGGAAGCTCGGTATAGTGGCTCACACCTGTAATCTCAGCACTCTGGAAGGCTGAGGCAGGGGGATCACAAGTGCGAGCTCGGTATGGGCAATTTAGCAAGCTCCTGCCACAAAATAAAAAATGGCTATGGATGTAGCTCAATGTGGAAGGCCGTGGGTTCAATTCCTAGCCCCCTCCCAATAAATAAATTCTGTTTGACAATAAACAAATATCTCATTTTACCATTCTTGTAATTTATTTGAAAATCTTTAGTCTTCTGTTGATGACTAGGCCCTAAAAATCTGATGTAGGAAAAGATTGCAGAGTAAGAAGACTGTCTCCACAAAGCAATTCTAAAATAAGTAGCACTAAAAACACTCAAAGCCAACTCATGAGTCAGGAATAAGACTAAGAAATAATGAAATTGCTGGGAGATTGGCTCAGTGGCTTAAATGCCTGTCTGGCAGGTACAAGGTTGTGAGTTCGATCCCCGGTGCCACAAAAAAAAAAAAAAAAAAAAAAAAAAAAAAAAAAAAAAAAAAAAAAAAAAAAAAAGAAATTAAGTTGACGAGAATAAGCAAATTAATGTTTTTTTCAATGCCTGTACACAATGTTTTACCTCACCATCACTCTAATTTGAAGTGATTAAAAATTCTTTTTTTTGTACCAGGGATTGAACTCACAACCTCACGCCTGCCAAGCAGGCACTTATGCCACTGAGCTAAATCCCCAGCCCTATATTTTCAGACAGGGTCTCACTTTGCAGTTCAGCCTGGCTTTGAACTCACTTTTAGCCTAGGCTGGTAAGAATCATTTGTTTAAAAAAAAAAAAACAAAAAAAAGGGCCAGGTATGGTGGCACATGCCTGTGATCCCAGACTCTAGGGTGGTTGAGGCAGGAGGATTGCTGTGAGTTTCAGACCAGCCTGAGCTACATGGCAACACCCTGTCTCAAAAATAAAAACAACCCCCAAAAAACAAAACAAAACAAAAACAGTATGCCTCAAACAGTAGCTGGGAAAAGAACAAAAATTCCTGGTTGAATCTCTCATACCTCATCCATGGAGTGTTCTACATAGTACCTACCTGGTAAAGGTAACAGAAATTTAGATGTATGTGAGAAGACAATTGGAAAAGGAACTAAATTTGGCAGTATTTTCAGTACACAAGCTTTAAAGGCATAAATATTCACAACCGGACAAACCCTATAGCTACATTATGAGGATCCACCACCAAACACTGTCAATTTCAGAGCTGGAAGAGAAAGTAGAAAATAGGAGATGACACACAATTGTAAAGCCAGCTGAGGCAGATAGGCAAGTTTGAGGCCAGGCTGTGCTACATATCGAGTTCAAGTTCAGCCTGAATTACATATCGAGACTCAAAAAAACCCCCAAAAATCCTGGGCATGGTGGCACATCCCTGTAAATCCTAGGATCACCTCGAGTTCAAGGCCAGCCTGGGATACACAGTGAATCTGAGGCCAACCTGAATTATAGAGCAATATTTTCTCTTGGAAAAATAAAGACAGAAAAAAATAAAGAAAACAGGAGGAAACGGGGCCAAATAGGTTAAGTAACATTATCAAAGTTATACAGAGGGGAAAATGGTTCTAGTCTTTTCACTTCCAACATCCTACAATATGTCTATTATTTTTCAAGCAACTCTTCTAATTTAACTCAAAAGGGGTAATACACGTCAGTGTATTTTCAGTGAATGCTGACATTTGTGTCTCTTTCTTCCCCTTCCCCCAGTGCCTCTTACCCCTCCCAACACAGCTTTATTCCTTCGTGAAGTTTTTCTTCCAAGTCGTCTTGTTACAACTCCTAGGTGTACCCTCCTCCCTCATCTGACTCGGTTTAAGAAACCAAAATGATCAATTCTTTCCTCCCACAACACACCAAATGAGAGCTCTTTCGAGTTATTTTATCTTTAATAACCTGACAACAATTCAAAATACAAAGTCAAACTTGTTTCCTTTAATGGGGATGTCACCATCATGTCTCATACAAGCATTCTGAAAAGCAATGAAGAGACTGGATTCCAAAAGACCCTGGGTGGTACGAAGGCTTCTGGGCTCACGGATTGACGTCTGGTTACGGAGTCTCCGGAGGGCAGCAGGAGGCAGGCGAGACAAGAAACAGAAGGAACCCTCAGAGGACAGGGCGCGGCTGCTGGGTCATGAGCACCTTGAAGCGCTTCTTGATGGTAATTCGGTGTCGTGAGTATTTGTCGTCTGGGGAGAACCGAGCAGGATGGGCTGAGCAAGTCTGTTGCCCCATCGGGTCAAATTTCTGCTCGAGGAAGAAAATGATCTCAGTACAGAAGCGATTGAATAGAGAGAAGACACACGAAAAAGGGTAAACGTGAAGACACGTGATGGTAAGACCATAAGAAGAGCGCCGCGGGCTCAACCACGCCTTCCTTCAGACTTTCTGGCTCCCGGCATTCAGCGAGGCAACTAGCCAGCTAGGCTCCAGCACTCCTCCGATCTACATTCCTCGCCATGCTCGCTACCTGTTTTCTCGCCTTACCTTCAGCGTATATACCCGATCTCCCTCTTCGTTCAAGTAATACTGGAGAAACATGACCAAAGTATCCTAACAGTCCTCCACCGACGCCACCGCTTCTGCCCAAGTGTTTTCCAACTTCCTTCCGGTGCAACCGGAAGTTTGTCCTGAGGCATGCCGGGAAATGTAGTTCACGCTGGTTTTAGAGTCTGCTGGCCAGAAGGGGGTGCACTATTGCAGGGCTTGGCTTGGGGCAACTTGCAACTTTGCAGACGTCGGGGGGAAGTTGCAACCTTGCAGGTGTCCTAAAGACCCATGGAGTGTACCCATTGTGTGCCAGGCAATGATAGGTCTTGAGGGGTTTGGGGGATTGGGGATGGACGAGGATTGAATACTGATATTTACAGTCCGCCTTGTTCTCAAGATGTACACCCATATTAGAAGTGGTAACATTCTTATGCTCCGGGATTCAAAAATCCTTATACCCTAGGAAAGATTTTCTTCCTCCCCACTTTTACATCCGGTCTCCCGCCCTATTTCAAAGTATTGGCGGTAAAGAGTGCCTGATGGGTACTGGATATTCTGCAAAGCGAGTAGAACGTTTTTACGAAACGGAGCAAGTGTGTTCCAGTGGTCGAACTAAGATTTAAAGTCAGGCCTTTTAACGGCAATGCCCGCGCTCTTACCGTGGTGAGTAACAACTAATAGAATAATAAGGTGCCCCTTCTAGAGTATTTAGAAGTTTTAAAATAACGTAGACATTGTCTTTATAATTTAAAGAAATGAAAGTGGGGACTAAGATTACAAAGATGGTGGCCCTTGTAGCACTTTTTATAGTGGCAAAACATTGAAACATATTAATTTTGAAGACAGAAAAACCTGAAAGTTTTTTTAAAATATCATTTGTATTTGTAGTTGCATAAAATATCTCTGCAAAGATTTACAAGAAACATGAAATTGGAAAAAAAAAACCACGAAATTGGTTTTCTCTGAGATAGAGAACTTGGTTGCAGGGAAAAGAGTATTTATTGCTTTATGTTCTACTTTTCACAAGTTGATTTTTGAACAATGCTGCTCGTGTACTATTTAAAAAATTTTAAAAACCAACAAAGTAAGTTAACAAAGAGAAGGACCTTCTGGCCTAGAAATTTTAGGCTGCATGGCAGGGTGTTGTTGTTGTTGTTTTGGTTTGGTTTGGTTTGATTTGATTATTTTTAGTGGACTTTATCAGCAAAGCGCAAGGCTGTGGCTTCAGAGGACTGCAGGGTTTATGGTAGTGGCCTGTTTGGGGATTGCAGGGTAGTTTTCCAGGGAGGCAATGAGCACACAGAGGTTGAACACCCTGAATCATCTAAGACAATTCTAATTTTAAACATTTGGTTCTCTCAACTCTTAGCTCTACAGACTGTGTGCTCTGAATGTGGTTGGAAAATACAGCCTTAGTTAAATTAAGCCAAATATGTGCCATCAATGTGTTATTAGGATGTTGGTTACAGAGCTGGGTAGAATTGAAGAACACAAGATTAGATATGTTGGTGAAGAATTGAAGATTAGAGAACCAAAAGGTTAAACGATAGTGTAATGTTTGGATTTTGAGAAAGGATTTACAAATTGCTGTAAAGAGGTGCACATCAGTTGTGTTATCGAACTATAGTTTGGAGGGAATTTCTGGTTTTTTTTTTTTTTTTTTGCTTTGTTTTGTTTTTTCATGGTGGTAGTGGTTATTGTATGGAGGACCAAAATCAGGGCCTTCATGTTGAGCTACAGCTGCAACCTTTACTTATTTATTTGGCTTTTTGAGACAGGGTCTCACTAGGTAGCCAGGCTGGCCTCGAACTTGCAGCTGTCTTCCTGCCTCAACATCCCAAGTGCTGGGATTAAAGGCATGTGCCATCCTGCCTGGTTTAATTTTTTATTTTGAGCCAGATCTAAATCGCTAAACTGCTCAGGCTGGACTCGAACTTCGATCTTCCTGCCTCAGCCTACCAGAGTGTGTGTCACCACGCCTGGCAACCCATGGTTTTGGTCTACTTGCTAGAACCTGGTGTGGTAGCTCCCCACCCTCACCCAGCCTCTCTCTCCCCTCCCCCACAGCAGAATGTTGGAATCAGAGGTTCCAGTTCTGTCGTGAACCAGTCTTTGCCTTACTTTCCTTGGATACCTGTGCAACTGCTGCAGCTAGGTCACTTTCTTGGATCTTGGACCTGCCTGGCTCATTCTGGAGGCTTCCAGATGGAGGAGATGGCTTCTGACCGAGGTGGGTCTGCAGGCGTGGCAGGGGAGGGCCCCAGCACCTTCTCATGTCTGTGGGGATTCACATTTGCCTCCTCATCCTGGGAAGAGCTCTTGGGCTGGCGTAGAGGAATATGAGAAGAGAGTCTTCGGCATGGGTATCATACTTGGTGAGGGGGAGGAGGTTTATGACAAAGGGAGGGAGGGTGGAACATGTGTCCTTGGAGTGCATTAGGGCACCTGGAAGAAAACATGCTGAGAATAGGAAATGGGGGGCAGGTAGCAACCTGAGTCCCTGGAAAAGGGGCCATTCCATGTATGTCTATGTGCAGAAAAGGCTCAAGGGGCAGGGGGCCATACTCCCATGCTCCTGTCTTCTTTGGGCAACTGGGGCCAGCTCTAGGCTTTTTACCTAAGAGGACAGAGCTGGAGCCTCTCTTAAACTCATGAGGGCAAGAGGAGGAAGGGGCCAGGTGTGGTGTTGCACACCTGTAATTCCAGAACTCGGGAGGCTGAGGCAAGAGGATCGCCTTGAGTTTGAGGCCAGCCTGGGCTACATAGCGTGACATTGTCTCAAAAAAAAAAATCTTATGAGGGGAAGAAGGAGTGAAGAAGTGGGGCTTAGTGGGGTTATCTGTGTAGGGACATGTCCTCCTGGAAGCAAGGCTAACTGTCCCTGCTCAGATCTTCCTGCCTCAGCCTCCCAGAGTGCTCATGGCTCCTCCAAAAGGGCTTTTCTTTCAGTTAGTGAGCAGTTTTTCTTGATCTGCTGGGCTGGAGAAGATGGGCCACTCCAGCCAGGATGAGAACTGGGGTTTCCCTGAGATATGCTGTTTTTCTTGATTTCATGGATCTGAGGCCTGAGACCCATTGTATTGTGTTCCGTCTTTGGTGGCATGTCCTGGCCCTCTGCTCTGCGGCTGAGATAAGTGTGAATCTGAGTTTCCTCATACTCCATGTCTCCTTTATGGTCAGGAAGCAGAGGCTGACTGCTCTTGGTTCATTAGTGGAGTATTTGTAAGAGGGATAGTAGCATGAAAGTAGGCAGATAAGGTACTATTATTATTAAAATCCTAGGAGACACAGATTCTGATTTTTTTGTTTGTTTTTTGAGACAGGGTCTCACTACATAGTTCAGGCTGGCCTTGAACTCACTATGTAACCCAGGGCTTGCCTTGAACTCACAGCAATCCTGTCTCTGCCTCCCAGATGTGCTAGGATTACAGGTGTGTGCCAGTACGCCCAGCCTTGATTCATTGCTTGTGTGCTTATCCCTCGTCTCCCTGACTAGAGTCCACATAGCCCCTCCTCAACAGGGACTGTGCTCCACATTTCATGGTCTTTTCCCCAGCACCAGCTCAATGACTTGTTCCCGCTATGCCTCAGATATCTGCTGTTTGCAGCTCCAAGCAGAAGGGCCACAAATAGTTCGCATCACCAAACTTTAACACATCCAGCAGTTACTTTCCCCTCTAGAAACCTCCCTCCCCTTTTCTCCCCATTTTTTGGTCCTTACCTAATCCTCTCTAGTTATTCCTGGCTATTATCCATTATTTCTGGAAACCAAACATACAGGCGCATATCCTTCTCTGGGAACTGCATTTCTGCACATGGCAGAGGGGGCCCAGTAACCAGGAGCAGGTTCTTTGAAGCTCCTGTTTGGAGTGTGTGGGGATAGTAGATATACATGTATGCTGGGTGGGATGTGTTTTAGGGCATGAGCTTCATGGGTCCCAGAGTCATTGTTCCTATTCATAGATGGATCTGTCTGAGTCACTTTCTCATTGATGGGATGTGATGCCCAACATGCACAATTTAAAGAAGGGCAGGTTCACATGGCTCACACTTCCCAGGGGATTCAGCCTGAAGCTGGCAGCTCTGAGACAGAAGCGCATGGCGGGAGGGCCAGGCAGAGGGAAGCTGCTCATCCCATCACAGCCAGAAAGCAGGGGAGAGAGAAGGAACTAAGCACAGAAATACACCCTTTCAGCTAGGAATGGTGGAGCATGCACGTAATCCCCACACTCAGGAAGCTGAGGCAAGAGTATTGCTGTGAGTTTGAGGCCAGCCTGGACTACATAGGGAGACCCTGCTTCAAAAATAAACAGGCAAAACCAAAACCAAAACACCCTTCCAATTAAGATGTGTTAAGTACATGTACTGACTCCCCCACAATGAATGAAATCATTATGTACCACAAACATGTACTAATAAAAATAAAATTATAAATTCTCCCTCCCCAAATACCCTTGCAGGATACCCCAAGACCCACCTGCAGCCAAGCCCCACCTCCCAATAGCATGGTCTTCTCCTTAACTCATGAATGGATGAATCCACAGTGTGCATACAGGCCCTTTCCACACATGGGAATTTGAGGGAGCCATAACAGCCTGTTACATATGTAGCTTTATATCAGGAAAGAAAGATTATATGGAGTAATAGGGAAAGGAAGAGAGGCTGGACCACTAATCTTGATAAAACTGTCTCCTCCTCCAGGACCCTGTGGGTGCTTTGAAAGGGGCTACGACTTTTCCTGGGCTGTTGTGGGTTATTTTCCTTGAAGAGTGGGTATCAGCCTGTTCCATGGCCAAGTAAACAGTCTGTGGGCCTGGAGATAGAGGTCTGCCAGGAATGTTCTTAGAGAAGCTCTTAGAGATGGTGACCACGTTGGCCTGCATCTATCAGTCTCTGTCTTGACTTTGATGATGACCTTGTGAACCCCAGTCTCCTTGGGGTCTTGAGATACAGCTCTCTGTGTGTCTTGTTGAAAACTGACTAATTTCTCTAGTGCAGTAATTTTTAAATGAGAGCAGGAGACATCAAAACCTCTTTGGTATACGCCTGTGTGTGGTAGTGTGGTAATCCCAGCACTCAGGACGTGAGGCAGGAGGATCATGAATCCAAGGACACCCAGTCCTACACAGTGAGATCCGGTCTCAAAAAACCCACTTGGCAGCACTCAGGAGGCTGAGGCAGGAGGATTGCCACAAGTTCAAGGCCAATCTGGGCTACACGGTGAGTTCAAGGCCAGCACAAACTCCATGGCGGGACCCTGTCTCAAAAAACAAAAACCAAAACCAACCAAACAAACAAGCGTCTACCTACTCGGGAGACATTTGTAAACTACACAAGCTCCTCATGCATAGCTGCTCCTTCACCTGCTGAGAATCAGTGCTCTGCTTCTTTAGTGGCTACAGGGGACTTAGCCCGCCTAACTAACCCTTTCTTTCCTTTTGTCTCAACAGCATCCCCACTGCTGGGACTGGATGGGGGCCTGATAGCTGCTGCCACCCCAGCTCCCTTCAGCACCCTCCCCTTCACCCTGCCGTCTACAGGGGCGCCAGACCAACCAGGGCAGGAACCACCTGCACAGCCCGCCATGCCTCCGGCATTCTCTCCAGGAGACCCTCTGGTGCTCTCTGCTTTCCCCAGCCCACTGCTGGTGACAGGGGACGGGGACCCTGGCCCCAGTGGGATGGGGGCCTGCAAGGTCATTGTCAAAGTCCAGACAGAAGCTGGGCCAGCTGAGCCCTTTCAGACTCAAAACTTTGTTGTCACTCAGCCAGCCTTCAGTTGGATTGCCTCGGGTACTACCTGTGGGGGCGCCGAGGGTCCTACTCCTCAATATGTGAGCGCCTCTCATGTGAATACCATTTCGCCCACTTCCACAGTTTCTGTGAGCCAGGAGGCCTCAGGCCTTCTCCTTCAAGTTCCACCACCAGCTGCCCAACTGGCCTCCATTGTGTCCCCAGAAAAGACTTGGTCAGGGCCACAAGGGGCCACCAGACCACCCTCCCTGGGTGAACTCGCCTGTGCTTCCAAGGGTGTTTATGAAAACTTCCGTCGCTGGCAGTGCTACAAATCCTTGGTCCGGAGACACCTATCCCAAAGTCCTGATGCAGAAGCTTTTTCCTGCTTTCTCATGTAAGTGGAGTCCCCGAGGTAGATTATCCTAGTACTTGGAGAGAACTTTCTGATGGGCATAGGAGCTTAGTTGTACTCAAGGGCAGATAATGAGGGTGAACAGATGCTGTAAGAAGGAAAAACACAACAGCCTCTTTATCTTCTTCCCAGTTCATAACAAGCTTTCAGGTGTCTTCTTTCAAGGAGTCTCACGACCCTGAGTTCAGGCAAGTTTTTATGGTAGTCCTTGTTCACAGATGAGAGGACTAAAGTTCAGAGGGGCTTCCTGCCTTAAAGCGAGGATCAGTGATTGGAACCTAGGTCTCTGAACTCCAAGCATCAGGGTCCTCCTGGACTGTATCACTGCCCTGTGACACTCAACTGAGCTGTTGGACTCAACACGCGGGGTGCTGGGCCTTGTCTCGTTCCTGTGGTTGGGAGAACGGTGCTGGGCCAGTGTGCGGGCTTCCTGTGTGCTGCCCCTCTGCACTGAACTTGGAAGTCAGGGCAGAATAGGGAAAGCATGGAGCTTGCCCAGCTCTGCCACTCACTTAGGTTTGTGATCCTGAGTGGAGCATTTAGCACCTTTGTCGTCAGTTTTCTCATCTAAAAAGGGGATAATTGTCTGAGGGTTGCTGGAAAGATTAGAAGTGCTTGGCAAGGTTCCTGACAGAAAATGCATTATTAAATAGTAACTATTTTATTATTGTTATGAAAACGCAATCCAAAGGAGGCAAAGAGATCACAAAAGGCCAAATGTTCTTGATTAGGAGTACATATTTAACCAAGGAGCCTGGGGTCAGAGGATGTTTTGTTTATAAAGCCGTCATTACTCATCTGGGAAATTTTCTCTCCTTCCCAATCAGACCAGCTGTCTCAACTGGACTGTACCCTGAGCATTCTACACAAACCACTGTATGTCACACACTTCACTTCAACAGACTTAGAGACTTTGTTTTTTTTTTTTTTAATGCTAGGGATCAAACCCAGGGCCACATGCATGCAAGGCAAAAATTCTGCCACTGAACCATATCCGCAGCCCGGCTCTGAGAGATCCTGCATGTTGCACATCCAGGGCAGAACTCCTGGGGGAGTCTCCCACTTCACCCTGGCCTTGAGCAAAGGACTCCAGAGGCTCCCTGAAGTTGTAGATACACAGCATCTTGCTGATTTCCTGCTTTCTCCAG
>RJWM01010672.1:24769-47063 GCA_004363535.1 Dasyprocta punctata
AAAAAAAAGAAGAAGAAAAAGAAAGAGCCAGGTGTGGTATACGTGCTTGTAATCCTAGCACTTGGAAGGCTGAGACAAGACTGCTGAGTTTGAGTCCAGCCTGGGCTACACAGTGAGAGACTATATATTTATGAACAGGAGTGTTTTCTTTCCAATGTTTAGTTGAGAGTTGAGGCTAGCACCGTGTGATTTAGCAGTGGTGCCATAGTTGATTTCAAAAAGTTGGGAGAAGAGTCATTTGAGTCTGTGTATTTTGCAATCTCAGTGGGAAGAGAGTTGAGTATGGTTAAGTGCCTGCATGGGAGGTTGGAGTCTGGAAGTCTTATCAGAAGTGGGACAGACCGGGATGTTGCGTGATGGCGATTTTTTTTTTTTTTTTTTTTTGGTACTGGGTATCGAACTCATGACCTCGAGCTTACCAGGCAGGTGCTTATGCTGCTGAGCTAAACCTCCAGCCCCCAGTGATGGCAATTTTGAAGAAGGGGTGGGGAATGTAGGTTGGGGTAGGGGATGTAGGTTGAGGTGGGTATCAGGTATGTGTGGGTCACACATTCAGAATGTGACTGATCCATTGTGGTTTTAGCCCAGTGCTTCGTTCCCTGGCTCGCCTGAAGCCCACTATGGCCCTGGAGGAGGGACTGCAGAGGGCTGTGCGGGAGTGGGACCACACCAGCAACTATGACCGGATGGTTTTCTATGAGATGGCAGAAAAGTGAGTCTCACTGATTCCCTCGCTGGCCCCAAGGCAGGCTATACAGCTGAGAATTGATAGGGGCATGAAAAAGTGTGTGGGTGTTTATTAAAAGGGGGTTCAGGGGTATAGGCTAGGACAGACTCCCTTGGATCCATGTGTTCTTCCACCACCTTGACACTGGAGTTTTAAATCCTGTAGACCCCCTCTTGTAAGCTCTCCCACCTCCAGAGGTGGAATCTGTATAGGGAAGCTCTTAGGATGGGACCAGAGCCCGATATCTGTAACAGTCCTATGCCAAAGGCACCGGGCAGTGAGGAAGCCCAATGAGGTGGGCTCTTTCCTCAGTGACCACGTAGCGAGTAGCTATTGGTGCAGAACCTCAGTACCCCATTTTCCTCCTCATCCCAGGGAGGGACTGGTTCTGGGAGATTGGTCAGCAGAAGCCGAGTGTTCTCCTGACTCTTATACCCCATGTCTCCAGGATATATTTGGCTAAAAAAAAAAAAAAAATTCTGACCAGGCATGGTGACACACGCCTGCAGTTCCAGCTACTCAAGGGTGAGGTGGGAATACTATTTGAGCCCAGGAGCTTGATACCAGCCTGATCAATACAGCAAGACTCCATCTCAGACAAAACAGAACCCAAAAAACCAAACAAATTCTGAGGGAAGTGAGCTCTTTCCTCCAAGCTTACCTTTGACTTTTCCCCTCAAGCATCTGGACACCTGCCCCTTTAGATTTATCCTTCCAGAGCCCCAGTCCCAGCCTCAGGCTTGCAGTGCCTAGTGGTGGGCTTTGCTTTAGGAATCCTGCCATTCTTTATGGTTGTAGACAAGGGTAGATGAGACCTTGAACAGGGACTATTGTGGCATCTTGTCGGGCTGTGACTGAGTTCAAGCCTGTACTTAGAACTTCATTCAATCAATGAGGCTGCGTGAGCTAGGTTTGGAAAAGAAGTAAAGGCTATGGCTCCGTCCTGGAGAAGTTTGATCATTCATTTCCTTTACACGCTTCCTGAATGACCACTGTAGGTGAAGGGATGTAGTGAATGTGTGCATTGTCCCCAGAACTGTCCTGTGAGCAGCTTCCTCCTGGAGACTTGACTTAGATGAACCCTTTCCTTCTTGTCCATCATTGGCCACTGCCTGGCCTCTGGGTTCCTGATGGGCTGTTTTCTTCATCTACCACTGCCTGTGTCTTCCTTACTGTCTGCAGGTTCGTGGAGTTTGAGGCGGAGGAGCTGCAGATGTCGAACACACAGCTGAATAATTCCCAGGGTCTGTCTCCTACAGCTCCTTTAAAACTTGATCCCTCAGCACCCCTGGCCCCAGAGGTTTGCCAGCAGCCAGGTAAGGCTACCCATTTCTAACAGGAGAAATGCGCCAGTTGCTGAAAGTCATAGGAACATCAGTCCTGGGCTAGGGAAAGCACTGCCTTTGCTTCTGCCACTTGTTTTCCAGGAGGTGGCATTTTATGTTCCAAGGAATGCCCCATAGGAGGTTAGGCTCTCAGGTTCCCTTTTTTTTTTTTTTTCCTGTGGCACTGGGGATTGAACTCACAACCTCGCGCCTTGTCAGACAGGCGCTTAAGTCACTGAGCCAAACTCCCAGCCCTGTTTTTTGAGGCAGGGTCGCACTGTGTAGCTCAGGCCGGCCTTGCACTCGCATTGTAGCCCAAGCAGGCCTCGAACTCACAACGCTCCTCCTACCTCAGCCTCCCGAGTGCTGGGATTAAAGGCGTGCGCCACCATGCCCGCCTCTCAGGTTCCCTTTGTCTTGAACTGGCTATTGCTCTTGGCCAAATAAACTATGCTTTCATCTAGACTGTAAACGAGGCTCATAATATCTCATGTGTCTAAGATGTGGGAACCAGATCAGGGTGTTCCTTTCAATTTCAGGGTATGTAGATTCCTAAAACAGTGATTCCCTCATTACCTCCCCTCCTCCAGTTAT
The DNA here is from genome assembly GCA_004363535.1 of Dasyprocta punctata. NCBI lineage: Eukaryota > Metazoa > Chordata > Mammalia > Rodentia > Dasyproctidae > Dasyprocta > Dasyprocta punctata. The sequence continues at coordinate 27,416 of RJWM01010672.1, forward strand.
GAATCTTCTATGGCTGGTGTTTTCTAGGATGTCTTGATTCAGCCTGGAACCATTTCATTGTATCCAAGTTGCTCCCCTTACAAAGAGTTGGAAGGTAAAGGCCAATGCCTCTGTGCCACTTCCATCCCCTTTTCATCTCTTCCCTTAGTGTACATTCTGAAGAAGGCAGCCCCCAAGACACGGGCTCCCCGCCACAGGCAGCGCAAATCCCAGAGGCCTTCAGTTTCACAGACTCCCAAGGAGATCCCACCTGAAGCTGTGGAGGAGTATATTAACATTATGGAAGGGCTGGTGGGGAGTCATGTGGCTTCTGGGGAGTCAGATGGAGAAGAGGAAGAGAAGAAGCAGGAGCATGAAGAGATGTATCCAGATCCAAGTCTCCTAAGATACATAGAGGAGCTGTGTTCTCAGGAAGCCTTTGTCTCCAAGGTGGGCTGGGCCTGAATCTGGCAGATTGGGGGGTGGGCACACCAGGGCACCAATCATGGGTTCTGCACCAGGCAGTAGAAAGTAGGCTGTGTTCTGTAACTGAGAAATGGGTGTGCATGCATGCATACATGTAGTGGGTGGCAGTCATGGTTTCTAATGAACCCTGGGGTAGGAGTGGGGGAGAAGGGAGTCAAGGCTTCATCTCTAGAGCTCCTTAGCTCGTGAGGACTCAAATCACATATTCTGTGTTCCCCAGGTAGAGGCTGTCATCCACCCTCAATTTCTGGCAGATCTGCTATCTCCAGAACGAGAGAGGGATCCTTTGGCCCTAATTGAGGAGCTGGAACAGGAAGAAGAACTCACTTTTGCCCAGGTAAACTTGGGAGACAGGAATGTCAGATGCAGCAGCTCACATGACTTTGTCTAACCATACATTGTCTTGGATGATGTGGTGCTAGAGAGAAACAGCTTCAGGACTGAGTTTCAGGTGTAGCACAAGTAGGTAAGGGACCACAGAAACATAGGAAGTGAGGCACAGGAAGGTGAGAAGAACAGCAGTGTTTGATGCCATCACTTCAGCCACTCACTTTCCTGCACTACCCTCCCCACCTGCTGTCTCCTGCTCCCACTTTGCAATCTCTTTTTACAGCCACGTGTAGATTGGTGTTTGTCCATTGTCTTCCAGCTGATCCAGAAGCGATTCATGGCCTTGGAAGAGGAGGATGCGGAGGGGCCTCCAGGTTGCAGCGAAGCTCAGTTGGAATCAAGTCCTTCTGTTTCTGATGAGGATGAAGATGGTGGGTGTGGGTGGCCTCAGCCCTCACCTGAGCCTCAGGGAGCTGGGGCAGCTGTTGGCCTTGAAAAGGCTGCTTCTTCAGGAAAGCAGGCAAGAGAGACTCATGGCAGGCAAGGGCATGCTCTAGATGGTCCAAGGGGCATGTGCAGGAATGGGAATGCTCTCTCATCCTCCAGCAACTGGGACCTGCAGGAAGAGCTTATGGCTCCACAGGAAACTCAGGGACCCCTGTGTATGGAGAGCATAGGGTCTGGGGAGGTTATAAGCGAGCTATCTCAGTATCAGGATAGCCTCCTGGAATGTGCTAGATCCCCTGGGCACTACCCGGTGACTGACAGCATTCCAGAGGCCTTGCCCCTTTGCTGGCAGGAAAGCTCCCAGCTCAAGTCAGCTGCTCTCAGTTTGGATGTTGGACTTGCAGAGCCAGCTTCTCTGCAAGGTCAGAGTTTAGAAAAGCCTGACCTGGGGTGGCAGGCAGGACAAGAGGCAGACGAATTTAGAGTGCTTTCTCAAGGGATGGAGCCTTTAGTAGAGCCCCAGAAAGGCTCTGCAGGAGCCATGTGGGGAGCTGAGAGAAGTCTTCCCATGGCTCAGAGTTATGATCAGAACCCTTCCCCTGGAACAGCTGGGGACAGGGATAGGGCCTTGTTCAGCCCAGGACTCTGGCTGAGCAGTGAGATGGATGCTGTAGGTATGGCATTGCCCTTAGAAATTGAAGAGGTCATAGAAAGTTTCCAAGATGGAAAGTTTCTAACTGAGCACCAGGCACTGGGCTCCACCAACACCCTTCCTCTGGGTCCTGGAGAAACCACAGTGCCTGGGGACCTGGGGAGCAGTGTAGTTGCCTGTGGAAGCATAGATGTCCCAGCTGCCCTAGCAAAGAGCAACTACTGCAGCTTGGAAGGACCCCTGAGGGCCAACAGCCCAGCCCTGGAGTGTAAAGGAAATAGAGAACAGAGCCTTGAGATCATACAGGATCCCAGTAATCTGTGGGCTGAAGGTTGCTCCCTACTGCTGGAAAGCAACATTGGTGCCTCTGTATCAACTTTGGGGTCATCTGAAGAGACCTTGCTGCCCATGTGCCAAGGCAGCCTCGTTATTCAGGGGACCCAGGATGACTCCTTCCCTAAGGCCAGCCAAGACGCAGGGAGCAGAGGCAATCCTTTTTCTTTGCCATTAGAAACCACAGAACAAGTCAACATACTAGATGTTAGAGATGAATACGGCCTCCAGCTTGAGGTCATTGAGGGTACATGCCCACCAATGCTTACTTCTTACGATCCCCAACAAGGCAGGGAAGACACCAGTTTGTTTAAGCCTAACCACCTTGTTCCTTTACACGGTAATCAAGAGTCTTACATACTTGGGGCCCCCAAATCAACATCTCACCAGGGCTTTGGAAGCACTTCCTCTAGATGGGGAACCAAGGATGCTTTAGTTCTAAGAGAATCTTCTCGTAAGAGTAAAGCACACAACTCTGTAGATGGGGCCAAAAGGAGGCACAAAGCCAAAGAGGAAGGGGAGGATGAGCAACTCTCCAACTTTACTTACCTCTTGGCCTCAAAACTTAGCTTATCTCCCAGAGGACTTCCTCTTGGTCCTCACTGCGCCTTGGGAGGTGGGGGCACCCAGAGAGCACCCCACACCTCTGCTGATGCAAGAGGCCATGGCCAACCTCCACACTCTGTCACCAAGTCTGGAAAGCAAGCTGTAGCTGGAGATTCAAGCCCTGCTGAAAAGACATCTCAGGCAGGTCATCTTGGAGTCTCTGGGGAAAAACCTGTAGTCCAGGGAGTGGTATCATCCTCACAGCCTCACAAAAGGCGGCGTGACACTTCTGTGGCAAGCAGGAGGAAGAAACGTCGCCGTAGCCAGTAGGAAGAAGAGGGAGCATCCTGTCCCACCTGCCAGTCCCCAAAAGTGGGTGTCCTAGCAAAGATTTGATTGCGGCTGCTCACTGGTGGAGAATCAGCCTTAGGCCAATGCTATGATTGTGTGTGGGATGGGAGGTCTGACTGGCTAGGTTGTAGGGCCCCTTAGTGAGAAGTGAGGGGAAGGAGCTTTGCAAAAAGTTGTATGCAAAAGGAATAAAGTTTTTTGGTTGTTTTCTGTTTAAACGTCTATGTTGTTACATAGGCAAAATGTTAGAAAAGTAGGTAGGGGTAGTTCCAGATTCTACTGATCCAGATACTTTAGTCTGTCTCCAGCCTTACTTTAACTCCATGCAGCATTTTCCTGGTAACAGACTGACTTTCAGGCTGTGATTGGTCCCAAAACAGAAGTTTCCAATGATCAATTTTCTTCATAAGGCTGGAGTTGGCATTGGGAGGGCTCATCTGGACATCTATTACCATCAGCCTTCCTTTAAATTTATACATGGCAAGATGCTTTTTACCTGTCACATCTGTAGAACAGAGATCTAATTCCCTAGATCTAATTAACTTTTGTATTTGTGTCTAGACATAGGACCTTTAGGGGTCTTTTCTTCCTTGAAAAAGAGGTTGGGCAGAAAGGGCTTAGCTTGTGCTGTGGGAAGAAAACCTTCCTGGGTGGTTGGTCTATCTGGGGTGGAGGCCACTTCCTTATTGACATAGCTCTCGGCTCCAACTATCAGCAATGAAATCAAGTCTCGGTAGGAGTATTAAATATGGAATGGTAACAAGCTATTTTAAAATCTCTAATGAGGACAGAATAAGAGGAAATGGGTTGAAAAAGAGGTTCATGAGGAAGTTCATTAAAATGTGCATATTTAGGAGACAATAACAGAAGGGGTGATGTGAAATCTGTGTAAAGAGCCCTGTCCATCTGGGAGTGAGCTCCTACAGTTATGGCCAAGAAGGCTGACCTTTGGCATCTTCTGGATCTTCCAATGAGCATCCTGGAACCATTCATCCTTTTCCTTCCCAACTAATGATACCAGTAATGTGACTGAGCTTCATTTTTTTAATACAGATATAGATTTATATTTATATATAAAATAGTTTCTTACAAAAAAAAAAAAAACAACCAAACAAAAAATTAAAATCAACTTAAAAAAACAAACAATGACAACAAAAAACAAACAGGAGCAGAAATGGGGTTGAGGCATAGGGTAGGGTCCTGGCGCTGCCCTGAGTTGTGGGGCTGGATTCGAGTTGAGGAAGAAGAAGCAGGAGGCTGAGGTGCTCAGTCGCCCTTCTGCTTGGGTGCTGGCACCATCCCGTTGGCCAGAGCAGTGGGGCTGCGTGGGGATGGGGCATCTGGTGCCTGGCAGGTGCCTCGAGGAGTGCGTGGGGGGCGCAGGTAGGTGCTGAAGAGCTTCCCATAGAGCGGGTCATGGAGGGAGAAGTTCTGGAACTGACCTGGGCAAATAAGAGCGAGATGCAGAAAAGTAAAGAGAGCCAACAGTGAGAAGAGGAAGCACTTGCTCTTTCCCATTTACCTTCTCAGATTCAGCTTCTCCCTTTGCCGCCTGTTCCTCCCAGCCTTACCCCTCATTTTCATCCCCCACAATGACCACCGACCCTTGCTATCTCCACCCAATGCTTTCTTTCTCACATCCCTGGTACTACCACGGCCCCAGTGCCTGTGCAGAGCCCAGAAGCAATGACTCACAGAGGGAGAGGCCGTGGCTGGGTCCTGCCTGGCACAGCTCAGCATGCAGAGATGTGGCAGCAGGGCGGGGTGAACCTAGCAACAGGTGCAGGATGGTGCTGAAGCCGTCTTGGTACAATAGGCGGCCGGGTCCCTCTGTCTGCTCTTCAGCAAAGAGCTTCAGAAGAAAGGGATGCGAGTTAAGCTCTCCTCAGGTCACTGCCTCACCCTGCCCTACAGCTCTGCCTCAGGGGGCTCCTCCCTTCCAAGAGGTGGCACACCTTCTGCACAACTGTAAGCTTTCAGTTTCTGCCCTCTTGTTCTCAGCTAAATGATGACATAGACACTGAGTTCTGCAGTTTTAGGAAGCGTGAAACTGGACAAGACAAGCATTGGCTATCAAGAAGCTACTGAGAACAATGTACTGCACAGATTTCCTAATGTGAGCAGCTACCAGAAAACCCCCTGATCCACACTTCCTAGGTACCTCAAAGGCCAGGTGAGTCAGATCCTCCAGGCTCCTGCCTCCATCCAAAGCTGCTAGTGCAAGCGCCACATCTCTGAAGTCCACCAAACCACTGGCATCCTGGAGGGTCAACGAGAAACCAGGGCAATGCAGGGACCAGCATCCTCCCCGCCTCTTGTTCTCTGGAGTTTGGCTCCTTCTTCTCCTTAATTAGCATGAGGATAACGTCTTCAGATCTCAGCTCCAAACTTTGTAGGATCCCCAGTAGTTCTCTCAGGCCTTGGCCTCCTAGACCATGCTATGTCAAGTCACCAGTGACAAAGCTCTCCTATAAAGAGATCTAGGAATGTCAGGAAATCCCTCAGGCATGCCCAAGTCACCAGATTTATAGTGGAGGACATTCCTGGCCCCCAAGCTAGACAAACTGGTTCTCTCCTGTGACTCCACATGTGAGAACCGGTCCAACAGAATGAAAGGGGGCCACTGGCCTAATTTCTTACCAAAAAAACCCAAGCAGGATGCCTGCTGTGCCAGTCGACCATGTAGGCTGAGTTAGGGAGCTCCTTTCCAGGACAGTCAGCTCCCAATTTATGCAATCCATATACTTGGTCCCTCTTCAGCATTCTTCAGAGAATGCTGAGAGCCGCAGCCTATGTCTTTGACCAAAAAAGATCTCCTAGGGGGCTGGGGATGTAGCTCAGTGGCAGAGCACTTGCCTAGCATGTGTGACGCCCTAGGCTTGATCCTAGTACCACAAACAAAACTAAAATCAAAACCAGGACCAAAACTAACGTTTTCTTCAGACCACCATTTGCTGTTCATAAACATTAGGAATCTTCTAAGCTGAAGTGGGAGGACTGCTGTGAACTCAAACCAGCCTGGATGACATAGTGACTTCAAGGTCAGCCTGGACTTGGCAGCGAGACCGTTTCAAAACAAAACAATATATATATATATATACACACACACACACACATAAAATATATATATACACACACACATACATTTTATATATATAAAATAACTTGACAGGAAAACATGGTTATAGCCCAGAAAATAGTCTGCTGAGATTATTGACAGTTCAGGAATCCCTCATTAATTTAGCAGATATTTCAAACAGCTGCCCAAGCTTTGCAAATACTTCGGGGTCTCAAATTCACGTCTGACCAGTCAGTCCAGTAGTGTTACTCCCAGCCCTATTTTTTTCAAGGCAGGGTCGCACTATGTAGCTCAGGCCGGCCTTGCGCTTACGTTGTAGCCCGAACGGGCTTCCAACTCACAACGCTCCTCCTACCTCAGCCTCCTGAGGGCTGGGATTAAAGGCGTATCCCCCCACCTAATCTTCAAGACTCCTCTTCAAAGATCCTCACTGAGTGCCCCACATGGTCATGATTTCCCATCTTTGCCAATCTCTAAAGGGGTTCTAGAAATTGATGGACCTCACTGATTATTTCTCCCTTAAAACAGCATTCTTCAATGCACTGGATATGCAACAAAAACTGAACTTTCTAGTGGACCTCAGAAGATAGTCATCTATCGACAGTAACTGAAATATCCCCATCAGGGGCTGTGGATATAGCTCAGTGGTGCAGCACTTACCTGGCAAGTACAAGGTTCTGAGTTCGATTCCCAGTACCCACCAAAAAATAAAGTCTTACTGAAATATCCAGGCCAGACTCCCACTTGGACATCCAATGAGATGGACATGGTCACTAGGATACTGTCCCCCAAACCAGAGCATGTCAACTTGGAGATCAAGCTCTGGGCTCTGCCTTCTGTGTTCTGCTGTTTTACCTGCTGGAAGTAGCTGAAGGCGCCAGCCACGGTCTGAGGGTCCAAGAGCTGCAGCTGCCTGGCAAACTCCTCCTGGCTAATCATTCGACTCCGGCCTGGCTCTGCCCCAGTATCCACACAGCCAGGGGACAACCTAAAATGAAATTGTTGAAGGCAGGGAGCTAACTCAGTTTCTTTCTAGATACACCCTGTAACAGGACCTTGGTCCTAGCACCAAACATTATCCCAGCTTAAGTTCTGCTGCTGGTTTAAAAAAATTGTTTTTCTTTTTTTGGTGGTTCTGGGGGTTGAATCCAGGGTCCTGTGAACACTAGATGAGTGCTGTACCACTGAGCTATACCCCCAGCCCCTCAGTTGCTGTTTTTCTAAAATGTACTGACTCATAGTCCCTTGAGTCCCTCTCCCCGGCCCCCCAAGAGACAGGGTCCCACTATGCAATTCAAGCTGGCCTTGAACTATGTAGCTGAGTATGGCCTCAAACTTGCAGTGATCCTCCTGTCTTAGCCTCCGAGTGCTGGGATTACAGGTGTATGCCACCACACCCAGCTTTTAAAGAGTCCTTTTTACTTTTCTCATCTGCACTACCTATCCTTCTGCTTTTTCCCTTTTTACTCTATTCTTTTCTAAGTGCCTCCCTCTCTCTTTATATATATAACTATTATTTTTGCATTTTAATACTCCCCCCATTTCTCCCTTTCCTTTTTCTGTTAGTGTAATTGCTTGAACCCTCATCTTCAGAGCTACTTACCCAGCCTTCCGAAGCACCTTTCCCAGTTCCCAGAGCTGTGGCTCCAAAGCTACCTTCAGCCGGCCAACCACAATGACAGGCAAGCTCCCTACAAACTCACATTCAGTGGCTGGAATGCCCAGGGCCCTGAGGATGGAGCAGTGGGGGAAGGAAGCAGAAGAAAACTCTGAGAGTTCATTACGCTCTGAACTGCTGTAGTTCTTTTTTTTTGAGAATCTTGCCATGTAGTTCAGGCTGGTGTTGCACTCACTATGTAGCCCAGGGTGACCTCAAACTCGTGGTGATTTTCTTGCCTCAGCCTCCTGAGTGCTGGGATTACAGGACTGTGCCACCATGCCCAGCCCCATCAGCCTTATCGGCCCCAAAGCCTCACCCCTCCACACCCTCCTTGTGGTTCCTGTGCCTTGTGTGTCTGTTCCAGGAAGCACTGTGGAACACTCACTGTGCCATGACCCGCTGGACATTGTTGGCATACAGGGTGGGGTCCCTGCTCTCCTCAGGGCTGGGCTGATACACGGGGAGGAACTGAAACACAGGTACACACAATGTTTAGTGGGACCTCTGGGTGAGAAGTGGCTCCTGCCACTCCTTCCTCAAGGCTTTGGAGGTCTGTGATGTCCACCTCCCACCTCCCCGTTGTGGTGATACCTCCACATCCACGATGCTGCAGGGCTGAGAGGCTGTGAGCCAGAGCACTTTGAGCCTAAGAGAAAGAGACCTTGATGTTCACAAGCTTTCCTCTTACCCTGAGTGAAGGGAAGGGCTGCCCAGTGACACAGAAATATACTCGTAGCCAGTCAGCTGTGGGAAGGTGCAGCTGGGAGACTGAGGGAGGTAGGGGGTGAAGAGCTGCAGGGCCAGGCCAGAGGAAGAACTGCGGGGAAGATTTGGGAAGTGCAGGGAAATGCCAAGCGCATGCCTGCTGCGATGGCTCTCCAGAGGGGACAGAGGAGGGAGAAAATTACTTAGAAACAAACACAGAAAAGGAAGGAAAGATCCAGGTGGGACTGTGAAAGCACGGCCAGATTATGTAGAGAGATCAGAAGAAAACGGGCATCTCCTTCTCTAAAGTTCTTCTTCATCCCAGAATGAAGAAGGGCCATTCACCTCAACTGCAGGCTTCAACGGGCCAGGAATTCCCTGATGGATCCCACTACCCACCCCACCCCAAGAACAACCGAACTCACACTCCAGGGCCCCTCCACGCCCAGCTGGTGGTGTCCTGAGTGAAGTAGACATGGGGGCAGAGAAAAACATTACTTTTCTTTGCAGGAACCAGCCAATCCTTTTTGAGCAGAGGCCCTGACCTCACCTCCTGCCCCACCCCCAGATGCATAGCCCAGAGCCCCCACCCCCATTTTACTCCCACTTTGGATGGACTCATGCTTCCCCTTCAACCCCTTCTTGGACTCACCAGACTATTGGGGTAGCGGATGAGGACAGGCTGCACAGGTACCCCTGCAATGAAGGCTCCTACACCCCGTTCCACCCCCACCCCAGGGGCACAGGTTAGCACATATAGGTAGCTTGATAAGGTATGGGGTGTGGGATATTCTCAGATTGAGATCTGACCTTGCTCGACCCATTTCTGATTTTCTGACTCATCGTGTCAGCATGAACTAGGTTCCCTGTCTCCTTTTCTTCCACAACACCCCCAACCCTTCTACTTCATGGGTTATTCCCATCTCCTTATTTCTCTCAAACTGGGGCTCATTTTTTCCACTGTCTTACACCATCATTTTATTCACCTGGTTTGAATTTAAGCAGTGCCTTTTTGTTAGAACAGGTGCCTTCAGGAAAGAACAGCACCTGGGGGAAAATCCCAAAAAACCCAGAATGAGGTGGGGGAAAAGGGAAGCTTCACAGACTTGCACAGGTGAGGTGAGGTGAGGAGAGGGACTTTTGACTCTTACTCACCTGGGGCCACTTGCCTCCTGAGGTGGCCCGCCTTCGGACCTCCTCTACCACTCTGCGACGGGAAGCTGGGTCATGCCGGGACACTAGGATGGCTTGGTTGAAGCGAAGAAGGGCTGGGGTGGGAAGGGATACGAGGAGGAGTCACTGGTTCCTACCCGGGGTATTAACATCTGCAGTCACCACTTCTTCAGCAGCATGACATACAGTATTTCTTAGTTATCCCCCTGCCCTGATGACAGTCTCTCCACTGGACCTTGTCCCTTCTGAGATCTGATGAGTTTTCCCTTCCCTATGCCCCAGCATTCTGAGTCTCAGATCAGTTGACTTGGGTGTTAACTTACATTTCATTTGCCAAGAGTCAACATCCCTTGTAACTTCTTCCATACCACCTGAAGCCAGTTCTTTCAGGTATCGGTATCTCAATTCCCTTTTTCTAAATTGGCATGAACCCTCCCTCCCCCCCCCCGCCCCATTCAACTCGCTCACCTCCAATGACGGGCACAGAAAGGTTCTCGGCTCTGGAGACAACCTTGGGCAGGTCACAGGGCAGCAGAACAATGGGGTCAAAGAAAGTAGAGTGGGGGGCAGCAACAAGGACAGGGGCCTGAAGGCAAGAGGCCCGCTGGCCCCGAACACGGATCCGGAGGAAGCCCAGCAGGAAAAAGAGCAGGCGGCTCAAGCCCAGCACCCCATTGTGGCACACAGTCCTGCCAGGGCAAGGTCAGTGATCAGTGGAGGCAGCAGCTGAGCCTCACCCACCCCTGTTCAGGCACCAGGGAAGACAACACATCCCTCTTTCTGCCCTAAATGTTCTGGACATGGCTGAAATTATGACCTAACCTCTGGATACCGGATCTGGGCCAGGCTGACTCAGCTCATATAGCCAGCCTCAGTAGGATAGTTTCAGAAACCTCTCTTCCTCTCTAAGGGGTAGCAGAATAGTTAGCAGGGGAGAGAAGTAGGGTCTCCAAGGCTAACTTGCCACTTACTTCCTCCATCCTGTAATTGGTTCCTGAAGTTGCTCCTCAGTAAGACCTGCTACTTGTAGCCAGGCAAAGGGCCAGAGGAGAAAGAGGATGATAAAGGCCAAAAGCACTCGGATGGGGGCCAGCAGCACCCCCAGGAAGCAGAACTGCAGAAGGTGGAAGAAAATATCACTTAGGGCTGGGAGATGCTCAGCCCATAGCAACCCTTCTTCCTCAAGAATGAACCCTGCAGCAAAGCCATTACTCTTAGCAGGTGATAAGCAGTGTGGGAACAGAAGGGACAGGGATTCAAGTGGGACTGAAGATAGCATCGAGGGCAGGAGAATAAAAATTAATAGCACCAAGCGCCTCATTTTCCCATCTTTGATTGGTTTCCACACTACCTATAAAGGTGAATGTCACAACATGCATCTAGCATTTGGAAAGGCTGTTAATAAAATTTAACAAGAAAATGCATGTTAACATGCCCAGCATTGGGCTTGATGTAAAGTAGGCTGAGACAGGGTCCTCCTCCCCCACATCCCATTCCATAAATAGCTATGTCAAGCAGATGCCAGGTGCATAGCTCTCCCCACTCTGAGCTGGGAGGCAGAGGGCTGTAAACACCGAAGATGTCCACTTTTCAGGCCTCGGGTCAGTCACCACTACGGCCCAACAGCAGTGGGGAAGACAGCAGCTCAGCGGCACTCCTCTGCACCACAGAGGTTGCCAGGAGTCACAGTGACTCCATACCTAGGCCGCTCTAGGGAGCGAGCAGGTAAACAGATCTAGCTCCTGAGCCCGCCTCAGGGGAGCCGATGACAGCAGAAACCTTGGACACTTCCTCCCTAAGCTACCTTCCACCTTCGCGTTCCCGGAGGCTGCTGGTGCGACGCCCTTCACTTCCTGTAGCCTACCTCCTCTCCAGCCCTCCTCCCTTACCCGGAGGTGCTGCAATGCAGGGGTAGGGGTGCGAGGGCACAGAAACGCAGACATGTCCTCAAAGTCAGAGTCGGGAGGGTCACTGGCGCGCACCAGCCGCAAGCCCGGCTTCGTGCAGCTTGCAAGTCCATCCCAGCCCCACAGCCTCCGCAGGATGCAATCCGCATTCTCCGGCGTCCTCCATCTGTCCTGCCCCCGGGTCCCCAGCACATCCCCAGCCTCGCCTCCTCCATTCCTCCCCCACTCAAGCTCGTGTTCTCTCCAGGGCTTCTCGACCGCCCCCACGTGCGCACCCCCAGCTCCGCCAGCCTCTCCGCAGCTTCTTCCCGGGTTCTCATGCCCATATCTGCCAGGGCTCCCCGCGACCCCACCTGCCCGCCCCCGGCGCCCCCTGCCCACACCTTACCTTCACCCGCTGGAGGCGGGAGAGATGTAACTCGTGCACGAAGGGGTTGGGGAGCGCCGGGGCTCCAGGGGCGGGCTCGCGGGGGGCCGAGTCCCCCGGGCCACCCTGGCGCATGGCGGGAGGCGGCGGAGGCGGCAGGGCCCTGGCCCCCAACCCGGGCCCGCTGTGCGGAGCGGTGGCTGCTGGAGCGGCGGCGGCTGCAGCGCTCTGGCCCACCCCGCCGGGTGCCGGCCGCCGGAGGGCGGGGACCGGGCGGCGCGGCCGGGCCGCTCGCGTTGTCAGGGCGCCGGCCGGGGGGCGGAGCTTGCGGCGCACTGGCGCCCCCGCGCCTCCGCAGTCTTCGGGGCCATTGTGCCGCCGCGGGCGGAGGCTGGGCTGCAGCGCCGGCCCACTGGTGCCCCGGGCCTCGGCCGTGTGGCCGGCGCTCTCAGAGGACCTGGCTGCAGCCGCGGGCTCAGACGGGCGTGGGGCGCGAGGTGGGCGCGCAGCAGCTGAGAGCGTCCTCCACGCACGCGGGGGCGAGGTCAGCCGCAGCGCAGGTCGGGGCGGGCCCTCCCCCCCCGGCCGGGAAAGGGGGCGCGAGGCGGGGCTGCACGTCCCCGCCAGCCCGAGGACCACCTTTCCTTCCTGGCTGCGCTCATCCTCGCGCGCGCACCCGAGGCCCCGCGCCCCCTGGTGGCCGCGCTGCGCTTCACACCGGCCCCTTCCTGTCTCTGGAATCAGTCACGCATGAGGACCAAATTACCCTAGAAAACAAAATGTTCAGCATCCAGTTGTCAGTTTATGTTGGGATCAGGTACCAGGGACTTGAAATGCGCGGCCAGTAATCCAATCTAACACACGGGACAAAAATGGAGTGAGTCTTTGCTGGTGAGCTCCCTTCAATTCACCTTGTCTTACGTCTATCTACTGAATGGCAGAAGCCGAATGGGAGATGAAAAAGAAGAGAGTGATGGAAAAATAAAAACTTCCCAGAACGGAGGGTATTTCCCTTGCTTTGAGGAAGAAGGAATTTTAAGGAAAAAGGTAAAAGCTTACAGTTTGGGGGATAGGAAAAGAAGGAGAGCTCGAGAGGACCCTTTGTAAGGACCTGAATTTTATTTATTTATTTACGTTTTGAGACAGGGTCTCCCTATGAAGTTCAGGCTGGCCTTGGGCTCACTTTGTAGCCCAGGTTGGTCTCGAATTTGCAACGATCCTCAGCCTGCAGAGTGCTGGGATTACAGGCATGTATCACCATGCCTGGCTAAGGGTCTGAATTTTAGTGATTAAATATTTGCCAGTGTTGGTCATCGAGGATGAACTAAAAAGCTTGCTTTTGTGTGTAAGTCTCCAACCTGGCCTGACAGGCCCAGCCCCCAGCCTGCTGGCCAGCAGAAGCATTACTCTCTGCAGGGAACTCAGTTCAGCACTGAGGCTGTCATTGGCACGCGAAGGAAAGGAGATAAGATGAGACAAGCAATAACTTTTATCACAGATGTTCATTGGGAGCCTCCTGCCTAATGTCCCCTGCCTTCCTTCCATCCCTATAAAAGGGACACATTTCTCTTTGAGGCATAAGGTCTCATCATGCTGTCTGCCTGAACCCAGCCACAATAAATTCCATGCCATGTTGACTTTACACAAGCCTGGTGGTCTCTGCTGCTCATTTACCTTACATTGTGAAAGGAACCTGGAAACAGCCACACTTCCCTTGCTTCTAGCTCCGAGTGGCCAAACTATCGCTGCCACCTTTCAGTGTGAGAAGAGGCATCCCGGGTCAGGAACACATCTGAGTGATGCTCTTGGCCATATTGTCACCTGACAGGGCCTCAGGAAGTTCCCAAAACAGAGATAAGGGACCTAACCACCCCCAAGGGAACACTTATGCTTCTCTTGAAGGGATGGAAACCCCAGGAAAAGGTGAATTACTACCCTCCTCCCTACTGGCCATTTTACAGGTATAAGCCACCCCTTTTGATTTTTTAAAACAGGCTCTTGCTACATAGTTCAGGCTAGCCTTGAACTCACTATGTGGCCCAGGATGGCCTTGAACTCAGGGTGATCTTCCTCCTCAGCCTCCCAAGCGCTGGCTACTTTTTTGTTGTTGTTTTGCGGCACTGGAGGTTGAATTTACAACCTCGTGCCTGGCAGACAGGTGCTTAAGCCATTGAGCCAATCTCCCAGCCCTAGTTTTTTGAGGCAGGGTCGCACTATGTAGCTCAGGCCGGCCTTGCGCTCACATTGTAGCCCAAGCGGGCATCGAACTCACAGCGCTCCTCCTACCTCAACCTCCCAAGTGCTGGGATTAAAGGCCTGTGCCACCATGCCGGGCTTGCTTTTTTTTTTTTTTAAAGGTAGATGGTTTAAGCATTCTTTGAATTCTCTTGACCTGTTCCTTATTATTATTTTTTTATTTTAAAGGGTGTTCCTTATTTTAGAATTAGATTCTTGCTGTTTACTTTTTCCTCTAAGCAAATTTATGGATTTACAGAATTCTCGAATTTGGGGTAAGATGGGTCTGGAAGGAAAGGAGCCTAAATTAAAGGAATAATGATAGGGATAATCTTCTTGTGTAATTTAGACTGGGTCCCAGAAGTTGCAGTCTTTTTAAAAGTACAATTTTTAGCCCAGCATGGTGGTGCTTCCCTGTAATCCCAGCATTCGGGAGGCGGAAGCAGGAGGATTGCTATGAGTTCAAGGCCAGCTGGAACTACATAGCAAGATTCTGTCTCAAAAACAAACAAACAGTGCTTGCTTTGGCAGCACTTATATCAAAAACAAACAAAAGAAAAAGCACGATTTTTAGTTATGATTTTGTCTCCTTTCTATCTATCATTATTTCTTCTATCCTACCTCAGTATGTGTTGACATCTAGGATTTACAGTATTGCTTCATATTTTAGTTATGGACTGGATGTTTGTGACCTTTGTTCTATGCAGCCCACAATGTGCTCCTTATTTTGAGTAGGGCCTTAGATCTAATAGTTCAGGAGGGTAGGACCCACATGATTAGAACAGTGCCCTTGAAGGAGGAGGAAGAGAATGACCTCTTTACAGGGGCTCCCATGGAGAAAAGGATCATGTGCAGGCACATGAGGATAGCTCTCTGTAAACTTGGAAGAGGGGACTTACCATATACCGAACCTACCAGCACCTTGATGTTGGATTGGCTTCCTGTGCTTGATAATTGTGACGGAGAAATGTTTGTGCTCTAAGCCACCCACCATATAGCCCAGGCTGGTCTTGAACTCAGTGATCCTACTCCCCTAGCCTTCCAAATATTGAGATTACAGGCATGCGCCATCATACCTAGTTCAATTTTTTAAAAGTCTTTAGGGAAAGCCGGGTGTGGTGGTGCACACCTTTAATCCCAGCACTCAGGAGGCTGAGGTAGGTGGAGTGTTGTGAGTTTGAGGCCAGCTTGGGCTACAAGGCCGGCCTGAGCTACACAGTGCGACCCTGCCTCAAAAAATCAGGGCCGGGAGTTTGGCTTAGTGGCTTACGCGCCTGTCAGGCAGGCACGAAGTTGTGAGTTTGATCCCTGGTGCCGCAAAAAAAAAAAAAAAGTTTTTAGGGAAAATTTATTAGCTCTCTTTTACCTACATAAGTGAAGATAGGTTTGTGTATTTCGTGTGTTTTCCAAAATAATTCCACCATTCTTTATAATTTTAATTTCTCAGGATATTTCATAAATGAATAGTTAAACATAATTTGTTGTTTTTGGTTTTGGTTTTGGTTTTTTGAGACAGGGTCTCACTTTGTAGTTCAGGCTGAGCTTACTATATAGTTTGGGCTGGCCTCAAAATTGCTGCAATCCTCCTGCCTCTCAGCCTCCTCCAAGTGCTGGGATTACAGGCATGTACCACTATGCCTGGCAAACCGAATTTAATTTTTACGCCTTTAATATTTTAACAAATTAACCATCTGAGGAAGGGTTAGTAAATTTAAGACCTAAACCCATAGAGTAGTTAAAATCATGTACCCATTATTATGGTTAAGTTAAGTATTATTGGGGCAGGAAATTAGTATGTAGCAAACTGATTGAGCAAGTGGGTTGCTGGGACATGTGCAGAAAAACAGTTCCAATCAGAAAGTGCTATTTTAAATTCTCCTGAGAACTGAAGCAGGATTTTGATAGGGTGGCCTAGATCTCATATCACCCTGAGGAGTGTAGGATACAAAAGACAGCTGCCATTACCCTCATGGCCACTGTTCTCTTAGGGTTACAAAAGTCGGTTTTCACTCTGCAGAGTGGACTTCTTTCCCTACTTTCAGTTGGCCTGCACTCACTCTGCAGAGCTTGTTTCTTTTCCTACCTTTAATAAATGTAAAACCTCACTTTTTTTTTTTTTTAGACAGAGTCTTGCTCTGTAGTTCAGGCTTACCCAGCACTTGGGAGGCTGAAGCAGGAGGATTGCTGAGAGTTCAAGGTCAGCTTGGGCTCCATAATGAATTTAAGGGCAGCCTGAACTACAGTGAGACCCTGTCTCAAAAAATAGAAAAAAGAAAGAACCTAGAAATGATCTCCAGAAGAAGTCCCCAGCACCCCAGAAAACATAGCTATATACAACTAACTTTTAACCATATGCAGAGGTTTCAGCACTTACTTCCAATTCTGTGTGACTGACCACAGCCCTCAGGCAGTGTGTCTAATGTGGGTTCCTTTGTCCCATCCTCTGCATCGCTCCTCTTCCTCACAGTCCACATTCCTCTTTGTTCCTCTTTGGCAGGTTGTTACTTCTTTGGACCTCTGACTGCAGAGAAATTTGTATTTGTGGTTTTTTTTTTTTTTTTTTTTGTGGCACCAGGGATCGAACTCACAGCCTCATGCTTATCAGACAGGTGCATAAGCCACTGAGCCAAACTCCCAGCCTGTGGTATTTTTTGAGAAGCAGAAAAAAACATTTCTACCAAATTGAGACATAAGCATCAATATTTAAGGCAGTAACTAAAATAGTCATACAATTAACAGGATATAGAGGACAGACCATAGGTTTAGATGCTTTGGATTAATAATCACATAGTGGGGCAGTTTATATATATATATATTTGGGGGGGTACTGGGGATTGAACTCACAACCTCACGCCTGCCAGGCAGGTGCTTTAGCCACTGAATTAAATCCCCGGCATAGTGGGGCAGTTTTTAAGTGTAATATTTTTTATTATTTATTTATTTATTTGATACCAGGGATTGAATTCACAACCTCATGCCTGCCAGGCAGGCGCTTACACCACTGAGATAAATCCCTGGCCCTTAAATAAATCTTTCTTAATTTTCTGCTAACACGTTCTGCAAAAGAGCTTACTACTAACTGGGCGTGGTGGCTCATGTCTGTGATTCCAGCACTTGGGAGGCTGAGGCAGGAGAATCGTTGTGAGTTAGAGACCAGTCTGGGTTACAAAGTGAGCTCAAGGCCAGCCTGAATTGTATAGCAAGACTTTGTCTCAAAAAGACAAACAATCAAACAAACAAACAAAAAAACCCTTACTACTAGTTACTGATTGCCAAAGAAACACTTATTTGTTTTTGCCTCTTGGCTCTGCTTCTTTCTAATTTAGGTGTGGGAATACTGTTCATCCTGCCAATGCTGTACTATTGAGTTGGAGGTTTTATTCATGTTGTCTTTTTTGTAGAGTAATTCTTTGGAATTTCTGGTTGACAGCTGGACTCCATCTGCCGTGTTCTGTTCTTCTGACCTGCAACCAAGTAGGAATGAATGAGCCTGGTCAAAGAGGAGCTTCTGGGAAAAGTTTCCTCACTTATGTTGTCCTCCCACCCCACTTTGATTTGTTTTGAGATAGGGCTTCTCTATGTATTCTAGGCTGGCCTTGAAAACTGGGTGATCCTCCTGCCTCAGCTTCCTGAATGGGTGATTATAGGCCACCACACCTAACAAGTTTCTTCGCTTTTAAGAGAATGCCTTTCGGCTGGGCCTGGTGGCTCACGCCTTTAATCTCAGCACTCGGGAGGCTGAGGTAGGCTAAGGTAGGTGTAGTGTTGTGAGTTTGAGGCTGGCTTGGGCTACAATGTGAGCGTAAGGCCGGCCTGAGCTACATAGTGTGACCCTGCCTCAAATAACTAGGCCTGGGAGTTTGGCTCAGTGGCTTAAGTGCCTGTCCGGCAGGCGCGAGGCTGTGAGTTCAATCCCTGGTGCCGCAAAAAAAACAAAACAAAACAAAACAAAAAAAAAACAGCGAATGCCTCTCAAGTAACATTTTCACATTTTCTTTTCATCCTCAGAATGTTTATAAATGTGACACCTAGGATTGCTAGAGCCATCTTGGCAACTGCTCTGAGCTAACCCTCAACAGATCAGTGAGAGACCAAAGTGGACACACAGAGAATCTGGGGTTTTAATTACCGATTTAAACCTCTGAACAAACCATATCTAAATCTGGTTATATGGTAGTACAAATGCCATTGCCCCTTGCACTAGTGTTAAGGAAAGCAGTTATCCTTGACATTTGTTAAAGAAGCTATGGAACAGCATGATAACTCCACAAAAAGGATCTTTGTCACTTTGTTCTAAAATTTTGTAAGTCCATTCATTTTTCCTTTTTTTTTTTTTTTTTTTGGTACTGGGGATTGAACTCACGACTTTGTGCTTGCCAGTCAGGTGCTTTGGCCGCTGAGTTAAATCCCTGGCCCCATTCATTTTTTTGTTGAGCCTGAGGAGTTGAAGTTATGTAAAAAGTTTCATATACCCTTTTTTTGTTTTTGTTTTTATTTTATTTTTGTGTTCTGTTGTTTTTGGTTTTTTGAGGCAGTGTCTCACTATGTAGCCCAGGGTGGCCTTGAACTCATGGCGATCCTTCTGCCTCAAACTCTCGAGTGCTGGGATCCTACCCATTCTTTTTCCTACCTGGAAATTGATATTAGGACCACATGAAGAAAAAGGAAATCCACATATTGGCCAAGATACATTGTTTTTTGTATGTTACCTTTTTTTGGTACCAGGAATCAAACTCAGGACCTTGCACTGGCTAGGCAGGCGCTTGTGCCACTGAGCTATATCCCTGGTCCTTGTATGTTACCTTTTGTGTACCTTGTGTGAAACTGAAACACCTTAAAAAAATAACTACTGAGGATTCATTCTTTGTTCCTTAAGGTAATTACTGAAACCTCAAAAATCTCCTGAATGAGGCAAGTGTTTACTCGGATAAGGAGATGGAAGACTGGACACAGTGGCACATGTCTGTAATCCCACCTGCTGGGGAGTTAAGCAAGGATTGCAAATTTGAGGTCAGCCTGGGCAACATAGTGAGACCCTATCTTAAAAGAGAGAGAAAAAGAAAGCAAGAAAGAAAGGGAAAGAGAGACAGGGCTGGGATGCTGAGATGTAGTTCAGCAATTCCTGGGTTTAATCTCAGTACCATGTTGTGTGAGGGGTATGAAAAAGGAAAATTATTTTGTTTTTTGAGACAGGGTCTCACTATGTAGTTCAGACTGATCTTGAACTCACTATGTAACCTAGCCTAGCCTCAAACTTGAAGCAATCCTCTGCATCAGCCTCCTGAGTGATGGGATTGTAGGCGTGTGCCACCACACCTGGCTGATAAAGAAATATTGAAGTAAACATACACACACCATTTAGTTTGTTTGGATTAATCTTCGTACTTCTGATTTTTTT
>RJWM01010672.1:47163-62723 GCA_004363535.1 Dasyprocta punctata
AGTGCACTAAGCAGAGCTGAACAGTGAAGGCCAAAGGCTGATGCTTAGATAGGAAGAGTTGGAAGGAGCTCAACCACATTAGGTCAAAAAAATCTTTGTCACCAGTTTGAGTCAGAGATTGTTATGTGGAGACATACTCTACTATATTAGCTTTCTATTGCTATATAACAAATTATCACAAAATTAGTGACTTAACACAATACCCTTTCACTATTACAGTTCCTGTAGGTCAGAATTCCAGACATGTTTAATTGCATTGGCAGCCAGCATGGGACCTTGCTTTAGCAGTGCTGGGAATTCTCCCCAAGATTCAAATTTGTTTATGCAGATAATAAAGCACTCAGACACTGAAAAATCTTTACAAGGCAAGGTTTGACTTCTGCAAAAGGGCATGAGCACATTTTAACATGAAGTAAGAAGTACGAAGAGACTTAGCAGCAGGGTCCTTTTATTTTCTAACATGAGGAGCAGCTGACCTACTCTCCAATGGCTGGTTTGAAGGTATAGAGTCCGTCCTGATTGGCCAGTTTAAGTGGCCAAGAAGGCCTGAAGGGTGCTGGGCAGGGTTGCTGGGGTGGGGGTGGGGCTGGAGAGGGGGCATGGGGAATTGAGAGTCCTTGGCTGTTGATTTACTTGAGATATAACCTTCACAGTAGCATGCATCTTCTAGCTATTGTCACTGGATGGAGTCTGAGGAGTTCCCCCAAAGACGAGATGGGGATCTAATCTTGGCCTTCTGAGCCAGTTCTTTTTTTTTTTTTTTTCTAATTTTATTTTAAAAAATTGTTTTCCAAATTCATTTTATTTCAAGGAGAAAAAGAAAAAGAAGAACAAAAAATGAAACTAAAACAAAATTTCAAAACATATCAATTGGGGGCAACAATGGAACATGCATTGTGCATTGTCATCCCCAAATCATTCACCCAGAGCACATCTGCATTTAATTGTCTGAACAATACTAGCACAAATCTTTCTCTTCAGTGAACTCAGAGAAATCAGTAGTATAACTATCTTAACTATTTTTTATATACATATACATATACTTACACATATACATATGTTGTTTCTTTCACATATGTTGCTTCTTACACTGAGACAATAAGATGTTTGCACGTGTGTCTTATTTACTTCACTAATTAATATGGTATCAAGTTGCATCCATTTGTTACAGGCAGCTGAATTATTTAGAAATACTATAGGTAGTCAGACAGGGCTGGGCCCTCAAAGGAGCCAGCACAGAGGACCAGATGTCTTGTGACCTTGGAAGAGACACACACCTCTTGCTGTGGGCCAGATCTCAAGACAGAAGGCAAAACAAATGCATCCATACCCTAAGTATAAACCTTAGGGATTAGGTATGGATCATCTTGAGAAGCCAGGAATTACCCTCCCAACCCCCTACAGAAAGAGTCACTGATCTGTGAGAATGCTCACTTGCTATGTGACTCACTTCCCCATTTGTCCCTGATTTGGTCAATTTTACCTAAACAATCTTATTGGTTGACCACAGTTTTGTCCCACCTCATGCCCATCTGCCTTGCAAGTTCCCAGTTTTCCCCATCATGGTTTTACTCTATAAAAGTCACTAGAAAAGACAGTCTTTGGCAACCCACTCGGGACCTCTTCTGTCTCTCTCTCAAAGAGAAGCTTTCTTTCTCTCAGTAAATATTTCTGCTCTTGACCACCGTTGTTCCTAAAATTCATTCTTTGATTTTAGAGAACAAGAACTCATACCAGACATATATAGTAGGTCGGGACTCACTTCCCCTGTATCACATTTACCTATAAAAGTCTCCAGTTTATCCTTCTTTATGGCTGAGTAGTACTCCATTATATAAAAATATCACTTTTTAAAATCCATTCCTCATTCGATGGGTATTTAGGTTGTTTCCAAGATCTGGCTATTACAAATTCTGCTGCTATACACATGGGTGCACATATATCACTGTAGTATGATGTTTTAAAAATTCTTTTGGGAAGATACCCAGAAGGGGAATAGCTGGGTAGACTGGGACCTCTAGTCCTAGTTTTTGAGGACTCTCCACACTATTTTCCACAGTGGTTGCACCAGTCTGCTTTCCAACAGTGTAGAAGGGTTCCTTTTCCCCCACATCCCCTCCAGCATTTGTTACTGGTTGATTTCTTGATAATAGCCATTCTTTACTGGGTGAGGTGGAATCTCAGTATTTTAATTTGCATCTGTCGAATGATCAGTGAGGCTGAACATTTTTTCATATATTTATTTGCTGTTTGTATTTCTTCATCTGAGAAGTATGTATTCATGTTAGATGCCCATTTTTGGATTGGGTCTTTATTTTTTTTAATTTTTATTTATTTATTTATTTATTTATTTGGGGGCACTGGGGATCGAACTCACAGCCTCACACCTGCCAGACAGGCACTTAAGCCACTGAGCCAAACTCCCAGCCCTGGATTGGGTCTTTAAATCTGGGAGGACTGATTTTTTTTTTTTTTAGTTCTTTATATGTTCTCAATAGTAATCCTTTGTCTGAGTTACAGCTTTTCTCCCACATTGTGGGTTGTCTCTTCACTCTGTTGGTGGTTTCATTTGCTTGTTGATTCTTTGTGATAGTTCCTGTGCAATCGGGGTTTTGTCCATAAAGTCTTTGCCTACACCAATGTTTTCAAGAGTTTTACCTACTCTATCTTTCATCAGATTTAATATTTCTGTTTTAATATTAAAATATTTGATCTATTCTGATTTTAGCTTAGTACATGGTGAAAGAAATGGGTCCAGTTTTAATCTTCAGCATGTGTAGAGCCAGTTTATCTAGTGCCATTTATTAAAGATGCTATCTTTCTTCTAGTGAATATGTTTGGCACTTTTGTCAAAGATAAGGTGGTTTAGTGTGTCTAAGTTGTTTCTGCATCTTCTAATCTGTTCCATTGATCTTCAGGTTTGTTTTTTTCTAGTACCACACTTTTTATCACAGTTGCTTTATAGTAAAATTTTAAGTCAGGGATTGTGATGTCCCCTGTCTTGTCTTTGTTGCCCAGGATTGCCTTTGCTATTTTAGGTCTCTTCTAGTTCCAGATGAATTTTAGGATTGTTTCCTCTAATTCTGTGAGATACGCTATTGGAATTTTGATTGAGATTGCATTGAATCTGTATAATAGTTTTGGAAGTATGGCCATTTTCACTATGGTGGTTCTTTCTACTCAAGAGCATGGGATAGCTCTCCATTTTCTAATATCCTCTTTAATTCCTTTTTCAGAGTACTGTAGTTTTCAATGTAGAGGTCTTTTACATCCTTTGTTAGATTGATTCCTATGTATTTAATTTTTTTGGATGCTATTGTAAGAGGTATTATTTCTCTGATTTCTCTTTCAGTGAGTCTGTCATTCGTGTATAGGAAGGTTATTGATTTTTGACTGTTGACTTTGTAACCAGCTACATTACTGAACTTACTTACTAAACTAGTAGTCTTTTGGTGGAGTTTTTGGGGTCTTCTAAGTAGAGTTTGAATAGGCTGTTGACTTGTATTGCAGTAAAAGAATTTCAGCACACACAAGTGAGAGACATATACATATTTTATTAGACAGAGTTAAAGAAGTACATGCTTGGGACTTTTGGTAAGATGGTGGAGTGGTGAACAGCACAAAAAGTTTTTCTCTGAGATTTGGTGTCCAGGTGCTGGAATATAGAAATGTGAGCAAGAGATGAAGGGAGTTTTAGGTCTAAAGCAAGGAATGATCTAAAGCAAGAATTAAAGCTCACAGGGTGATAAAGAGAGAGACCTTGATGCAGAAGAAGGAGATGGCAAGCGGTGCTTTCTCCCTGAGCCCTTACTCACTGAGTGGAAGAGGCAGTCAGAACCTGCAGATGCACTGTGACTACTGGCAACCCCAGAAGCCTTCATGGAAGAGCACAACAGTAGAATGGAGCAGTGTGCATAGCGGACTTCAGAGGGTGGTGAGTTATTCAGGTTTAGATGTCCCCCAAGTGAGGGCCATTGGCTGATAGCCATCTTGAAGAGGGGCCAGTTGAACTTGGAACTCAGAGCAGCTGTGGGTTGTCTCAGTCTAGTGGCTGCCACTGTCAGGGTGAGGCTGTTGAATTCAAATTGGCAAGACATGCAGGAGCTGAATTTGAGGTGGCATGGAGCCAAGTTCAAGTGGGCAGGAGGCACATGGATTTTTCCAGGTTGAACAAATTGAGTCCCAGCCTCACAGTCACTAAACTTCAGTGGAACTAAAGCTGTAGTCTTGCTGAGTTTATCCACTACCCCACTGTAAAACTATGGCTGGCTTGCGAGGGTTAATCAACATGGATCTGGATACTCTGCCCACATTGTCTACCCATGACAGTAGAGACAAACCTTGAAGTGAACATTTTTTCC
Source organism: Dasyprocta punctata (assembly GCA_004363535.1). NCBI lineage: Eukaryota > Metazoa > Chordata > Mammalia > Rodentia > Dasyproctidae > Dasyprocta > Dasyprocta punctata. The sequence continues at coordinate 51,525 of RJWM01010672.1, forward strand.
TTATTTTCTTCTTTTTGTTTGGTTTTAATTTGTTTTCTTGATTGTTCTTGTTATTATATGAGTGTGAGCATGTTTTCTATTTTCTTTTTTTTGCTGTTGTTCTGTTCTGTCCTGGTGTTTTTTTGTTCTGTTTTGTTTTGTGTTTTTTTGTCCTTTCAAAACAGGGTCTCAAGGCTGGCCTTGAACTCACTTTGTAGTCCAGGCTAGTCCTGTGATCCTCCTGCCTCAGCCTCCCAAATGCTAGGATTACAGGCATGCACCACCATACCTGGCTCTTCTATTCTGTTCTTGTTTTTATTTTTTCCTTCTCTTTTGCTCTCCTGTCTCCTTCAGTTTCCCAAAGTTTGTATACTCTTCCTTTGTTCTCTCCTCTTGCTTCGACCCTTTTCCTGTTCTTCACTTTCTCTATTTTCCCCCTAACACTTCTAAATTTTCTCTCCTGGAGGTAAAATCACCATATTGAGGTCATAGTTACTGTATACAATTTTCTGGTTTGCTTTATTTTTTATTTATTTATTTTTTAAAAATATCACACATCTTTTTGTGTGTGTGTGTGGCACCAGGGATCAAACTCACAGCCTTGCACCTGGCAGACAGGCGCTTAAACCACTGAGCCAAACTCCCAGCTCTGGTTTGCTTAAGATTATTTTTTTGGTACCAGGAATCAAAATCAGGGCCTTGAGCTTGCCAGGCAGGTGCTTGTACTGCTGAGCTACATCCCCAGCCCTAGATTTTCTATGAAACCACAAATCTAGTTCATATGGCTAAAAGTGGCAAATTAATAGTTACCCCAGTGTGTCATTTTCTAGGCTGTGTTTGATGCTGTTTTTATTGCTATTGTATTACTTTCACCAAGGTGAAATAATTGTAGCTGTTTTTTCTTGCTATGCCAATTCTGAGTTTGCCTAAGGGTCATAAAAAATACTATAGGCCAGTGCCAAAGAATAAGGGGCTGGGCCAAGTAGGCAGCAACTTTTCATCCCCAATAAATTGAAGAGGGAGGATCTTGCAAAAGACTCAAAACCCAAAAGCCAGCTACACCTGGAAGACATCTCTGAGAAATAGTCACTTCCTAAGGGTTTCAAATACTAGTAAAAAAGCTCATCACTCTAAGCAGTTTACAAGCACCAACCCAGAAATTAATTTAAAGAAAATAGTAAAAGAAGCCAGGCATGGTGGCACATGCCTTTAATCCCAGTACTCTGGAGGTTGAGGCAGGAGGATCATTGTGAGTTTGAGACCAGCCTGGGCTACAAAGTGAGTTCAAGGCCAGTCTGAATTGCATAGTGAGATCCTGTCTCAAAAAATGGGGCTTGGGATTTAGCTCAGTGGCCTAAGTACCTGCCTGGCAGACATGAGGATACGAGTTTGATCCCTGGTACCAAAAAAAAAAAAAAAAAAAAAAAAAAAGTAAATGAGAAGGCACTTAAGCAAGATGCAACCCCAGATTTCCAGCTCACCAAAGGCAAATCCAGGAGGCAATGAGGTGGAACAATTCAAAAGCCACCCATGCAGACTGTCTGAACTGGTAACAGTATAAGTAACAATGAAGACAAATGAGGTTCTAGAAAAAAATCAAGTCAAAAATAGTTTCTTAGATGACAGAGATGGCAACTATAATGAAAGACATGCTTAGTGACTCTAGAATAGCTACTGATAAAAAATACAACAGTTTAGGAAAATGATGGAAATCATGATGTTCAATGTAGGAAACAAATGGAATCCATGAAAGAGAATCATGCAGATATCCAGGAGTTTAAAATTTCCACTGAGAGTAAATACAGCAGAATGAGCCAATGTGAGAATAGAATACCAGATGTACAAGACAGGGCTGTGGTTACTGAGCATGAAAAGAATGATTTCTTTAAAATAGCAAGGGAGATGGATATGGTGGTGCATGCCTGTAATCACAGCACTCAGGAGGCTGATGCAAGAGGATTGCTGTGAGTTTGAGACCATCCTGGGTTACAAAGTGAGTTCAAGTTCAGTCTAAACTACATAGTGAGACCCTGTCTCAGAAAAAACAAAAAAACAAAAAAAAAAAAACCCGCAAGGGAGCACAAAACATCAGTTCAAAAGCTGCTAGATGATGCAAAGAAGAATAACACAAGATTGATTCGAGTAAATGAAAAAGCAGGAGAATGCAAACAATATAAAAACCCTGTTCACAGAAATAATGAGGGAAAACTTCCCAAGCATGGAAAAGAATTTGACATACTGATAAGTGAGGCATATCAACTCCAAGTAACCATGATTAAAAAAAAAAATCCATACCAGGACATATAACAATCAAGATTGCAGAAATTCAACACAAGAACAAATTACTAAAAACTGTTAGAAAAAATAAACAAACAACCTATAAATGAAAGCCCATCAGAATCATAGCAGGCATATCAACACAAACCCTTAAGTCAAGAAGAGTTTGAAGTGAAGTATGTCAAGCGTTAAAAGAAAACAACCTCCAACACAGATTAATGTACCCTGCAAAGCTATCTTTCAAAATTGATGGAGAAATAGGATACTTCCATGACAAAGAACACCTGAGCAAATTCATGAACAACAAACCAGCGCTCCAAAATGTTCTGACAGATATTCTAGAAAGAGATATTGTAGACATCAACTCCATGAACCCCAACAGAAGGAACCCACCAGGCAAGGTAAGCAGTTAAACAGAAGGGGGATAAAAGGGAGTCAACAACAGGAAAATAGCATGACAAGGATAAGTCAGGTCATATCAGTTACAACCATCAATGTTAATGGTCTCAATTCACCAATCAAAGAAATAGATCAACATAATGGAGCAAGAACAGGACAAACTCAATTCATACAAGGTGGACATAGAATATATGGATCCTTGCCTCTTTGATTTCCTAAAAACAGAGGACACTGCAGCCAAAGTTTCCTGGCACATACAGGGGTAAGTGATTGCGTTGGGAGCTGTTGAAGCTGGAAAATGACCACATGTGCAGGGCTGGGGCATAGCCATCCCAAGAACAAAGAGCACCTGGGGCAGGCCATAAGAAGAAGCTGCTTCAGCTCAGAGAACACCAGGACAGTGGGTTGCTAGGACAATGACGTTTCATATACATTAAATTGCTAAAATGTATAAATAAATGTCCCTACAGAGAAGGGGCAGTTCCTTTCCTTTCATCAGGAGAGAGGGGTCTCCACCTGACCCCAGCTTTTGTCTCTTCTTTATTTTCTCATCCTCTCAGAATCCTTCACCCCAACAACCTTAAGAGCCACATAGGTCATGGCATGACTGCTTTCTCCCTGATGAGCCACTGGGATTCTTCTTTCTTCTTTTTCTCTTTTTTTTTCTCTTTCTCTGTCAAGCACCATAACCCTAACTGGAAACTCTAGTGACAAAGTTAGGGACAGGCCATGGCACTGAGGATTGTTAGTGAAACTACTCAACTCCTCCTGCCCTATGACTGCTTCAATAAAGGGTCTTGGGCCATTCCACGGCAACTGAGACAAGCACCTTCTTGCCTTTTGATTGGTGACCAGTAACACAAACGCCCTTGGGCCGGGAAGTCAGCAGCTCCCTCTGACCTGTGACCTGCAGTGTGGGGAAAAGGAGTGGGAAATAAGCATTCTCTCACCCTGTGACAAATGGTGTGAGCAACCTTGTGTTGGGAAATCAGCAACCCCTCTGACTTGTGACAATCAGCATGGGACAGACTTGCAACTACCAGCATGGGACAAGGAAGGTGGAACAAAGCAGGCTATACAAGGTCCAAGAGGGGCCAACTACATATGGGACTGGGAGCAGTCTTGGGTTGTCTCTGTTTTAGTGCACCATAGCAACCAGGAGAGCAACACAGAGACAAGGGGTAAGAAGTAGTGGGCAGACCATAAAGAAAGCTGCTGGCTAACGACTGGCCACAGCTCCCACATCTGGAGGCTAATATCAGCCCCACATCCAGCCCAGCACTAATTCTATTGCAGAGCTGGTGGGACAGTGATTTGGATACTACCTCAAAACGGTGGATACCAGAGGAATTTTATTTCATTTTTCTTTGCTTGCGTGTACTGTTACCTTTTATTGTCTGGTTGGGGTATTGTTGTTGTTCTTTATTTCCTCATGTGAGTGAACATTGTCTCTAACTTTTTCGATTTGCTTCAATAATCTTTTGCTTTCTCCTTCATTATTTCTTTCCTTCCCTTTTCTCCAGCTTCCCAAAGTTTGCGTGATAATCCTTTGTCTTCCAGTCTTGCTTCAACTATATTTTTGTTTATCTCTCTCTCTGTTTTGTCCCCTTTACCTCTTAAATCTCCCCACTACAGAGTAAAATCACTCTACCAGGGGAAAAATTATTGCACATAAGTTCCTGATTTAGGTTGGGTTTTGTTGTATAACTATATATCTTGCCTCTATGGTTAAAGATATCAAGTTGAAAGTTACCACAGTTTGTCAGATTCTGGGCTGTGTGTCATGTTGTTATTATTAGTGCTAATTGTAATAGTTTATTTTTATATTTATTTATTTATTTATTTATTTATGGTACCAGGGATCAAACTCACAACCTTGTGCCTGCCAGGCAGGCACTTAGGCCACTGAGCTAAATCCTTGGCCCTATTTTTTGAGCCAGGGTCTCACTATGCAGTTCAGGCTGGCCTTGAACTCACTTTGTAGCCCAGGCTGGTCTCAAACTCACAAGGATCCTCCTGCCTCAGCCTCCCGAGTGCTGGGATTAAAGGCGTGTGCCACCATGCCTGGCTATGATTGTAATACTTTAGCTAGGATGTCATACTTGTAATAAGTTATTCTCCTTTCTATAAAAATACTGTGACTCTCTGGAGTCATAACCATTACCACAGTGAAGAACAGACATTTCAATATTAGTGATAAAGCTTCCTACTTTAAGAAATATATAGGCATTGACACAGAAAAATAAAAATAAAATAATAGAAAATGACAAGACACAAGCAAAACAGAATCGCAGACTCCAGCCCACGCAGGGCAAGTCTAAGGGGCAATGAGGTAGAAGAAAATGGAGGCCACGCATCTGGAATTTCTGAAATGATAGCAGAAGTTAAAAAACAGGTGCGTGTAACTATAGAGAAAATCAGACCAGAAATAATATCCCAGGTAAAAGATGATGACCATAATGAAAGAAATACTCAGCAAGTCTAGAGTAGACTTAGATTTTTAAAAAATAGAGTCACATAGGAAAATGATGGAAACCATGAATGCTCAACGTAGGAAAGAAATGGAATCCACAAAGTAAATTCAAACAGATATCTAGGAAATCAAAAATTCCATTCAAAGTTTGCAGAATCACCTAAACAAAAGTGAAGGCAGAATTTCAGACCTAGAAGACAGGATTACAGCTAGCAATCACAAAAAGAAAGATCTCTTAAAAACAATAAGGGGAGGCTGGGTGTGGTGGCACACTCCTGTAATCCCAGCACTCGGGAGGCTGAGGCAGGAAGATCATTGCAAATTTGAGACTAGCTTGTGCTACAAAGTGAACCCAAGGCCAGCCTGAACTGCATAGTGAGACCCTGTCTCAAGAAGACAAATAATAATAATAATAATAATAATAATAATAATAACAACAACAACAAGGGATCAGGAAAAAAAATCAAACAGCTAGAAGACGATGCAAAGAAGAGTTAAACATGACCAACTTGAGTCAGTGAAAAAGCAGGAGCAGCCACAAATGACATTGAAAAAAAAAAACCTGTTCCCAGAAGTAATGGCAGAGCCAGAGATACAGCTCAGTGGTACAGTGCCTGCCTGGCAAGTACAATGTCCTGAGTTTGATTCCTGGTTCCAAAAAATAAATAAATAATTTAAAAAATTTAAAAAGTAATGGCAGAAAACTTCCCAAGTATGGAAAAAATTTGATATACAGATAAGTGAGGCAAACAGAACTCCAATTAGTCATAGCTAAAATGAATTTACATCAAGGTGTATAATAATCAAGATTCCAGAAATTCAACACAAGAACAGAATATTAAAATCTGTTACAGAAAAGAAACAAATCACCTATAAAGGAAAGCCTATCACAATTACTGCAGACTTCTCAAAACAAATCTTTCAATCAAGGAGAGTTTGGAGTTAAGTATTTCAAGTCCTGAAAGAAAATAACTTCCAACCCAGATTGATGTACCCTGCAAAACTGTCTTTCACAATTAATGGAGAAATAAGATACTTTCATGACAAAGAACAACTGAAGAAATTCATGACCACCAAAACAGCTCTTCAATGTGTTCTGAAAGATACTGTAGAGAGAAATAATAGCATGCACAAATCCAGGAACACCAACAGGAAGAAGCCACCAGGCAGGGCAAGTAATTAAACAGAGGGGAAAGGCAAAGAATCAACAGCAGATAATAATATTACAACAATAAGTGAATACATGTCAGTTGTAACCATCAGTGTAAATGGTCTCAATTCACCAATCAAAAGAAAGAGACTGGCAAATGGATCAAGAAACAAGATCCAACAATGCACTGCATAGAAGAAACACATTTAACTCAAAAAGAAATTCATAGACTGAAAGTCAAAGGATGGAAATCAATATCTCATGTGATTGGAACCCAGAAAAAACAGGGGTAGCTATTCTATTTTAAGACAAGGTGAACTTCAAGCCATGATGGATCAAAAGAAATAAAGAAGATTGCTACATTCTTGTTAAGGGAAAAGTCCAAGAAGAGATTACAATCATAAATATATATGAGCACACGACTATCTAAAACAAGTATTAATGGTTATGAAAATTCAAATAAGCACTAATACAATTATGAAGGGCAACCTTAACACACTATTGAAACAAATAGATAGATCAACTTGGCAAAAAATCAGCAAAGAAATATCAGAACTGAACCAAACCTGTGAAGAGATGGACTTCATAGATATCTACAGAGTCTTCTACCCTGCAACATCAGAATACACATTCTCCTCAGCTGCACATGGAATGTTTTCCAAAAAAGGCCAAATACCAGTCCACAGAATGTATTTAAGTACATGCAAGGGAACTGAAAGTAGAATTCATCCCAGGGATGCAGGGATGGTTCAACATATGCAAATCAATAAATGTAATATACACAGTGCGACCCTGCCTCAAAAAACTAGGCCTGGGAGTTTGGCTCAGTGGCTTAATCACTTGTCTGGCAGGTGTGAGGCTGTGAGTTCGATCCCCAGTGCTGCAAAAAATAAAAATAAAAATAATAAGTGTAATATAACATGTCAACAGAGCCATGCACAAAAAATCACATGATCATCTCAGAAGATGCAGAAAAAGCATTTGATAAAGTCCAATACCCATTCGTGATAAAAGCCCTAGAAAATTGGAATAGATGGTCTTTATCTCAATCTGATAGAGGCCATCTATGACAAACCAATAGCCAACATCAAACTAAATGGATAAAACTGAAAATTTTCATTCTGAAATCAGGAACAAGGCAAGGATGTCCACTGTCGCCACTCTTATTCCATAGAGTTCTGGAAACATTAGTCAGAGCAATTAGATGAGAGAAAGAAATAAAAGCAATAAGGATAGGAAAGAAGTTAAATTATCATTATTTACAGATGACGTGATACTCTACATGGAAGACACCAACAAAACACTTCTAAATTTATTTATTTATTTATTTATTTATTTATTTATTTATTTATGGCACTGGGATGGAACTCACAACCTCACACCTACCAGGCAGGTGCTTAAGCTGCTGAGCCAAACTCCCAGTCCTAGTTTTTTGAGGCAGGGTCACACTATGTAGTTCAGGCCGGTCTTGCACTCATGTTGTAGCCCAAGCCAGCCTCGAACTCACAACGCTACTCTTACCTCAGCCTCCCAAGTGCTGGGATTAAAGGCGTGCACCACCACACCCAACTAACACTTCTAAATTTAATAATGAAATTCAGTAACATAGCTGGATACAAAGTCAACACTCAAAAATCAACAGCGTTATTGTACACAAATAAGAAACTCACTGACAGAAATTAAGGAGATAACACCTTTCACAGCTGTCTCAAGAAATATGGAACACCTAGGAATCAATCTAATGAAGGATGTAAAAGACCTCTACATTGAAAACTATTTTACTCTGAAAGAGGAGAAGGAAGAAAATATCACAAAATGGAAATATATCCCTTGTTTTTGAGTAGAAAGAACCAATATATTCAAAATGACCACACCTCCAAAATTGTTATACACATTTAATTCAATCCCAATCAAAATTTCAGCAGTGTATCTCACAGAATTAGAGAAAACAATCATGAAATTCATTTGTAAATGGAAGTGATCTAAGACAGCAAAAGCAATTCTGGGCAACAAAGGGAAGGCAAGGAGCAGTTGAAATTATACTGTAAAGCTACTATGATAAAAAGAGCACTGTAGCTTCTGGGTGTGGTGCCACACACCCATAATCCCAGCACTCTGCAGGCTGAGCCTGGAGGATTGCTGAGAGTTCAAGGTCAGCCTGGGCTACATAGCAAGTTAAAGACCAGACCAAACTACATAGTGAGACCCTGTCTCAAAAAACAAAACAAAGAAACAAACAAAAACCCCAGCATGGTACTGGCTAAAAAACAGAACTGAGGATTAGAAGATGCAAAAACAACTCCAGACATTCTCAGTCACCTTATATTTGACAAAGGGCCCAAACACCTTCACTGGCAGAAAGATAACCTCTTTTTACTATTTATTTATTTATTTATTTATGTTTTTTTTTTGAGACAAGGTCTCACTATGTAGTTTAGGTTGGCCTTAAGCTCACTTTGTGTCCCAGGCTGGTCTCAAACTCACGATGATCCTCCTGCCTTGGCCTCTCAAGTGCTGGGATTACAGGTGTGCACCACCATGCCTGGCTATAATGGCCTCTTTAAAAAGTGGTGCTGGGAAAACTGGCTTTCCACATGCTGAAGATTAAAACTAGACCCATATCTTTCACCATGCACTAAACTAAGACTAAAATGGATCAAAGCTCTAAATATGTTTTTGTTTTTGGTACTGAGAATCAAACTCTGGACCTCACACTTGCCAGGCAGGCACTGTGCCACTGAGCTATGTCCCTGACCCCAAAGATTTTGTGTGTGCGTGTGTGTGTGTGTGTGTGTGTGTGTGTGTATGGTTTTTTGAGACAGGGTCATGTTATGCAGTTTGGGCTCACCTTGAGCTCACTTTGTAGCCCAGGCTGATCTCAAACTCACAACGATCCTCCTGCCTCAGCTTCCTGAATGCAGGGATTACAGGCATGAGCCACCACACCCAGCTGACCAAAGATCTTAATATTAAAACAGAAACAAAAAATCTGCTGGAAGAGAGAATAGGCAGAATCCCTGATTGCACAGGAACTATCACACAGAATCAACAATTGGGATCTTGATTTCATCTTATTAAAAAGATTTTGCACAGCAAAAAGTCAGCCAACAGAGTGAAGAGACTATCCACGGACTGGGAAAAAATTTTGCCAGCTGTTCCTCAGACAAAAGATTACTATCAAGAACATACAAAGAACTCAAAAAAATCAGGCCTCCCTAATTTAAAGACGCAATCCAAAAATGGGCACCTGAGATGAATACACACTTCTTAGATGAATATAAGCAGCAAATAAATATATGAAAAAATGTTCAACCTCATTGGTCATTTGAGAGATGCCAATTAAAACAACACTTAGAGTCCATCTTTAGAAAGAATGGCTATTATCAAGAAATCAATGGTGCATGCCTGTAATCCCGGTACTTGGGAGACTGAGGCATGAGGATCACTGCAAGTTCAAGGCCAGCCTGGGCTACAAAGTGAGTGCAAGGGCAGCCTGATTTGCATAGTGAAACTTTGTTTCAAAAAGACAAAAACAAAACAAACAAACAAACAAAAAGAAATCAACCAATAACAAATGCTGGCAGGGCTGTTAGGAAAAAGGAATCCTTCTTCACTGTTGGAAATGTAGACTTGTGCAACTACCATGGAAGTAAGTGTGGAGATTTTCAAAAAACTAGGACTATAGGTTCCATTTGACCCAGGTATTCCCTTTCTTGGTATCTTCCTGAAAGATTTTAAAGCACCATACCACAGTGATATGTGTACACCCATGTTTATACCAACACAGTTTATAACAGTCAAGTCTTTGGAACATCCCAAATGCCCATCAAATGATGAATGGGTAAAGATAATGTGAGGTTTTTTTTTTTTTCAATACGATGGAGGACTACCCTGCCATAAAGATGGATAAACTCAAGACTTTTCTAGCTTAATGGATACATCTTGAGACCATACTCTTAAGTGAAATAAATTGGACACACGTTTCTTTATCACCTAGTTTCTCTGGTGTGAGAAACTGAAAGTGTAAATAAACAACAAAATGATAATAGATATTGGGAAATGGGAAGAAAATCTGCAAATGAGAAGAGGAACAAGGGAAAGGAAAGGGGAAAAGAAAGAAGGGATAAGAAAAAAACTAGAAGCAAAAATGAAGATAAAGCTTTTGTAAATAAAGAGGGGGAAGCTGGGCATGGTGGCGCATGCCTTTAATCCCAGCACTCAGGGAGGCTGAGGTAGGAGAAGCATTGTGAGTTCGAGGCTGGCTTGGGCTACAATAGGAGTGCAAGGCTGGCCTGAGCAACATAGTGCGACCCTACCTCAAAAAACTAGGGCCGAGAGTTTGGCTCAGTGGCTTAAGCTCCTGTCTGGCAGGCATGAGGTTGCGAGTTCAATCCCTGGTACCACCAAAAAAAAAAAAAAAAGATCAAATTGGAAAGCAACTCATGTGCATGTGGGACAGACAAGGACTTTCCTGAAAGGGGTGGGTTAAGGAGGTTTGATCCTCCATCCCAAGGTGATTGATGCCTACTTAGAATATCAATCACTGCTGTTCATCCCTAGGGGAAGAATATGGGTATAGTCATTTATCTTTTCTTGAATCCTGGCCTTCAGTGAATATACCTCCAGTCACAGTTGTCTTCTGCATTGACCTCATCAGTGCCCAGCCCTGTCTGACTGACTACAGTATTTCTAAATAACTTAGCTATCTATAATACTACTTCACTATACCAGAGAGAGTCTGACTACTTTGAGTTTCTAACCTTCAGATTCTATTTCAGTGGGCTTCCCTGATTTCAGGCCCATCCAGGATGTTACCCCTCTTGGGTAACTCAAAGTGAACTAACTAGGGACCTTCATCACATGTGTGCAATGCATTCACCTGTGCCAGGTACTGTAGCTTCTTCATGGGAGCTCTATCCCC
>RJWM01010673.1:0-62439 GCA_004363535.1 Dasyprocta punctata
GAGGCACATCCTTCTGGTCACTGTTAATTTGAAATATTCTATATTTGCTGGGGATGTTGTTTAAAACTCACTGTTTGTTTGATTTTTTTCCAGAGTTTGATAACATTAAAACTAAACTTTTCTGTTTAGTGTTGTTTTCTTTGAAAATGAAGGGTTCTACTGACTTAAAAAAAAATAGTAATGATTAAGACTTCCAAAGTAATGTATTTTGTTTTTAAGTATGTAATTATTTGCATATTTTAGATAACTCAAAAGTGGAAGTTCTGGTAATGGGTTAGTTTATCTTTATCAGCAGTTGTCCATCAGAGGGTTTCATGTTATACAGAATTTTTGTGCTCACAGACCTTCCTGCCTTTAATTGTCTACTTTGGTGTGTACTGCTTACAAATGGGGAAGGACAGCGCAAGCCTCCTGCAGGACAGTAACCTCAACATTTCCCCTGGAATGTTTATGAAATGCATGGTGTGGGATAGATATTCCCATAATGATGCTTCACCACTGTCAAGTTTCCCAGTAACAAGTCTGAGTTGGCTTCCTGCTCATAGACTGTCAGGGATGTACAAGGAATTCCCTGTCTTATTTCAGTTACAGAGAATGTGTCAGAACTGGCCTGCGTGCAGGAAACTGGGGGGAAGCCGCAGGGTAAGTGTCACTGCTTCTCACTGCATTGCTGGAGTCATCCAGCCTTCCATGGCCTCCAGCAAGTTCTAAATGGGTTGTCAGCATCTTCCCCACCAGCCCAGTCTGCAGGAAGTGTTTAATGTTATTTCACTGTCATGTTCCGTGAGATAGGAGAAAAGAGACTGACACAACTAGCTGCCAGTATGTGCCCATCTACTTACTGAGGAAAAAAAATGAGACAAAGGAAATTAGAAAATAAGGACAACATAGGGAACATGGTATGCTAATACCTACACTTTCTTTGCTAGTGTCATATCCAGTGATGCTTGTTCTTAGTACTCTGCAGTCCGTTATAAATGAGGACCTAGTGTTGGAAAATGGCTGTAGCAGACAGATACCTATGAGATCTGGAGAACTAACTCTGCCAGGATTGTCTTGCGCTGTGGTGACTCTGTCCAGTGTTAGCCACTCTTCCTTAATTAAGACCCACAGTCTCTTATCCAAGACCCTTGGGGTCAAGTGTGGTTTTAAATTCAGCCTTTTTTGAAATTATAACAGTAATTTAAAAAGTCAAACAGTGACTTTTCATGGGCTGGGGGAAAGTAAGGGTAGGCAACTGTTGTTTACTGAGTATAGAATTCATAGTTTATAGGAAGAAAAGAATTCTGGAAATTGCTTCCATGGCAATGTAGATGTGCTTAAAAACACTGAACTGTACACATAAAACTATTCAAGATGGTACATTATTTTTCTTGTGGCACTGGAGATGGAACCCAGGGCCTCATTCATAAAAGCAAGTGCTCTACCATGAGTTACGTCCCTCACCCTCAAGATGGTAATTTGTGTTACACATATTTTATTTTTCTTTGAAACTCATTTGATCTGTACAGTCTATATTACTGAGCATCCCTGGCAGGGTCTAGGGTAATCAACTTAGCCCCTAAATAGTGTCATTCTCTGAGCTGGGGTGGTGAGTAGGAAAAATCACTGTTCTGTCTCCATGAGAACTTTGATCTTTTGTTACTCGGGTTTAAGTAGAACATCTCCAATCAGGTGAACTTTGGCTTCCTTTTCTCCAAAGCTGCCAGAAGCCTTTGACTGGAACTGTTCCCGAGAGATGATGTGCAAATTAAAAGGGTCTTTGATACCTCCTGTACAGGCCCAGGAGACCTGAGAGCAAAAGGAATCTGAAGCCCGGTGGAGACAATAAGAGAAGAGCTTCTGGTTCTCCCATCTTCAGTCATCTACCCTGGCCTTTGAGTTAAGATATTGTATCAAAATCTGCCTTCAGACTAAGTCTGCATCAGCAGCTGTCTGTCTTTTGCACACCAACATTAGGGATGGAGCTGGTCCCTGGGACTACAGTGCTGCTGATTCTACCAGAAGAGAATGCTCAGGCAAAGGTTAGGGATTCAGAGAAGACAGTGACAAGGGCTTGTCCCCACCTAAATGTCTTTTGAGGGGATAGAGTAGAAAGGAAGTGGCTTCAGAGACAATGAGGCGTCTAGTTCTTTCACTAATTCAGCATCAGTGAATCCTAAGAAGTGTCAACCAGGGACCTGGGCCCCTGTCAAGGGTTTGACCTTGGCATTATTTTTAGTGTAACTTCTCCAGTAAGAGAAAGTTTTAGTTTCTGAGGGATTTGGACTCTTCTTTCTCGGTTAAATGAAGAACCCCTCTCTTCAGAGACAGAACACCTGGCATATTTAAAAGAAACAGAAAAAGTTTCCTTAAGATTGAATCATCACAGCTGAGCCAGGCATCTTTGCTTCCTGGAGCCAACAGCATGTTGGGTCAATCATGTGATGTGACGAGTATTTAAATACAAATGTGCGCTACACACATTGATACACACACACATCAGCACACACCACACGTATAAAAACTCCATATCCACATAAACATACACACACACCACACATAGACACACAAACACACACCATACACATATGTACACAGTTCACAAACATAATCATGGACATGGCTAGGCAAGCACATACAACACACATAAACACACACATTTTGCATATAACCATACATTCCACATACAAAAAATATATACTCACATAAAGACAACAGTTACATTCACACATATACAAACCACCATTGAGGTGAATTTAGCTAAAATATTAGGTCCTATTGTAACTGACACTACTAAAACATATATGGAGTCTATTTAATCAGCAACAAATTTTAAGATTAACTGAGTGTGTGTGTGTGTGTGTGTGTGTGTGTGTGTATAGGGGCATGGTTTACACATCTGACTCCAGGATAAGGTGCAGTGCCCTGAATAGGTAGGCACTCCAATATACTTTAACAGTAGACTCTGAGTTTTCTGTCCTGTAGATATTGGGCCCAGACCCAGTTCTTGGAACTTCTACCTCATTCCTTTCATGCTGTGACCCATGATACGAGCAGAGTGCCCCTAAGTGTTTTGTGGTTTGTTTGCTTGTTTGTGTTTCTAAGTTTTATGTGCAACTGTTGGAGACAGACAAGATTTCAAGGAGCCAGAGGGCCAGGAAATAAAAACACCTGGGAGCCATATGTAGGGTTTCTGGAAAGATAGGTCAAGACCTTTACCTTTTAGATGTAGATGCTCAAAAGCATTAGTGTGTAAGAAGTCAGTTAACAAGTTTTCACACATAGTGATATGAACAAAGAAGGTCAAAACTGTTTCTAGATACTGCTGAACAAAAACAGAAAAGAGTCATAGCGTAGGAGATGTAAGAGAATTCACAAAGATCTTCCAACCCCACTGTTACGGCTTGTGTATAGATGAGGAAATAAGCACTGGGAGTTTATGTAATTGCCCAAATTAGGGAATGAGAGAAGTGGTGCCAGACCTGGTTCTGCTGACTCATAGTCCATTTTCTCTAAACTCTACTGTACAAAGAGGAAAATTTAAAACTCATGTGCTTGTATATATGTAAGTTAAACTAAAAATAATGCTTACATGATAAGAATGGCTTTCCATCTGTGGCTAATTATACAGCCAACTCAGGCCTATCATTAATATGTGTCAGATTCACTTAACTTTTTGCAAGTAAAGGAATTCTAATCTAAGACCCATTCCATAATTTGCATAACTTGATGCAAAATAAAAATGCAGTGTTGACAAAGGGCAGAGAAGTCAATCTTTCCTTCTTATACATCTGGTCCACCACTCCAACCAACTGCAAATGGACCACCCTCAGGTGATTGCAAAGATCACACTGCGATGAATTTGCTATCTAGACAAGGTATGTGAGAGAAGTCCACCATGTCACCTGCCAAATGCCAGCTTGGGGTGGGCAAAATGGCTGCAATGCCCCTCTGGAAAGACCATGTAGGACATACACTCAATGCTGACCTCCCCTGTTTACCCCTAGGCTTCCTCTGAGGGCAGAGAGTGATGATCAAACACAGCCCCCCGATCATGTGATCTGGTCACTGGCACAGACCATGGGAATTGAAGTAGAAAGGAAGAGACCAGGACAGACCAGAGAGCCAAGGAGTAAGGGGTCAACTGATGGACAACCAAGCCTGGGAATGCAAAGAGGTGGCAAGAGGTAGATTTTGTATAAACTGAGGCTGCAGGCCCCAAGCACATACCGCACTATCCCATGACACTTCTTTACAAATACAAATTCAAAGATAAAACCACTAAGAACCTGAAGTCTCTCACAGAGCAGTGCACTCCAAGTATGGAACTCACTTTTCCAAGAATGGGACCCTAAGTTATACCACTAATCGCTTGCCACAGTGCCAGCCCTGGCTAAACCTTACTGATGTGCAGAGTCTTCTGTGTATATACAGCATAACTAACTGCTTGTTGTCTGGAAGAATTAGATGAGCACCATGTAGGTAGTTGAGCCAGTGGATGCTGTGGTTATCGGCTAGGGTTGCATTACTTGGTGGGTACTATAGATCAGATCGTTTAAAATCAGGAATTTATTTTCTCAAATTTCTGGAAGCTGAAAATTCAAGATCAAAGAGTTAACAGCTTTGGTCTTTTCTGGTGTTTCTGTCCTTGCTTTATGGATCTCTGCTTTTCCTCTGTGTCCTCACATAATGTTATGGGTTAGGTCAAGAATGACACCCCTCCCCTCAAAAAAAAAAAAAAACTTCCTGTGCTCAGAGATTGGGCTTTAGGAAGGTGATTGAATCATGGAGGAGCTATAGCTGACTTACTCTTAGAAGGTAGGTCTCTTGGAAGTTAGTCAGTGGAGGCATGACCTGGAATGATATATATCTCCCTCCCTAGTTCATCCCTTCTCACTCTGCTTCCTGGCCACCATGACATTGGCAGCTTTCCTCTTTATAGGTCATTCCTCCATGCAATTTCTGTGTTTAAGACTTTTGGATGCAGACTGAAACTTCTGAAACATGAGAAAAAATAAACCTTTCCTCCCTTAAATTATGAGTGTCAGGTATTGTGTCCCATCAATAAGAAAATGAGCAAGACAAGAGTGCCTGCAAAGTTGGAGCATAAGAAATATTTGTAGCTAAAAAGTTAAAGAGTTAAAAAGAAGCCAAGGACTTTACATCAGGACAATAGGAAAGATGTTTTGAGGGCATCTCAAAGATCCTATGGTTCCCAGACTTAAAGATGTGTTAAAGGGTAAAGGTAAGCTCCTTCGAAAGACTTTGCTTTGAGAAGAGAACCCCAGGACGCCCTTCTTGAGAAGGGCTGTTTAGGGAACTGGTTCTCCAGGACTCAGTTCACAGTGCTCAGCTATTCAGGCACTCAGAGGTCTCTGCAGCCATGACTCAAGGGAGCCCAGCTACTCCTCAAACTGGTGGCAGAGCCTGGCATCAACCATGTGGTACCAGCTTTACAAGCATGCAGAATGCAAGAGTTGTAATGTCTGTTACTCCACGCTGATGAAACACCCAGGGAGAAGGTCTTATGATGAACTCATTTCAAGGAAGATAAAGGAGACAGAGAAGTGTGGGGCAGGGTGGGGAAGGAGATGAGGTAGTAATGAGGGATTGCAACAAAATACAGAATGAGCTGAAACAAGGAATTCATCAGTCTTCCTAGGCAGTCCATTGTTAGAAAAGGTGTCATCACAGGGGATGCCACATTTGGAACAAGACTGCAGAGATATCAGACATCTGTTTAATGTAATTCCCACTAAGTGCATCTGCCACACAGTATACTTCCCACTTAATTTGTTCTCCCACTGCCCACGGGAAGCTAGAAACTATGTGTGCTCTAGATTGAGAGACTAGGAACTGTGTTTGCTAGGGTTTCTGTGGCCAACTGACCTGACCTGGCCCTCAAGCCCTACATACATGTTCATCCCCAAAAACTTCTGCCCTGTCTAGGTTTACCTGGAGAACTTCCAGCTCCTCAGTGCCTGACAACTCTCAGGCCTCATCTCCACATTCCTGCATGGTTCAGTACTTTATTCCTTTCTGTATCCTGAATATCTTTTCCATAGCATAGAAACTTGTTGAGTAAAGGAAGTCACTTATTTCCTTTTTCTATCTATTTCTAACCATCAACTATTTCTCCATTCATTCTTCCACACATTCACTACTTTGTCCCCTAATAAGATTCTTAAGTAGGCTTTTCTTGAGCTACTACATCAGGTAAGGAGTTGCAGTCATTGGCATATCTTTGACTTTGCTCCATATCCCTCTTCAAACAGAGAAGTAAGCAGATGTTACTACAGGTCAGTAGGCCATTCAGAGTACACTAAGTTTCTTCAGGAAAGTGTGAGCTTTCTTAGGGGTTAAACTATTTTCATGTAGATAAAATGAAAATATTCAACAAACTAAATACATCATAGTGGATTGGTAATTTTAAAACAAATCAATTGAACATTTTTAAGTCCCTGTCCTTCCCAGGAACTCTGCTAGATCTTGGGGACACACCTGGGAATAAGCAGACATGATTCCCATCCTTGTTGAGCTTACTGTGTACAGACAGTACATAGACACAGTACATAGACAGATACTCATCACATGATAAAACTTATAGTAGGAAACCAAGTCATTGATGTCAAGTCACCTAATATGGATTGAGTAGTAGCTAAAGTTTTCTAATGGCAGCCATGCATTAGTCTTGAAGTCTTAACAGAAGTATCCCAGGAAAGCACTCAGAGAGAACAAATTTCAGGCAGAAAGAACCTAAGTGTATGGGCCAGGAGCAAGGAAAAGCAACACTTCTTTGAGGAAGGAAAAGGACCTCAGGATCGCATAGTAGGCTATATTTGGAGTTAGAAGAGATAAAACTGAAAAAAAAAATAGGCCAAGGAAGCACGGAGAGGGAACTGTTAAAACTTATTTAAGAGCCAGAGAATACTAGGAGTACAGACAGGGGATAGGCTTGGGAAAGATAAGACCTGTGGTTTAGAAATATTCTCCAGCTTCCAGTAGGAGAGAGCAAGCACACGGAGACACACAAAGAGGCTGATGCCGGGGTCCCAGTGAGGGTTGGCAGATGTTAACGCACAGGGATGGTGCCAGGAAAAGGCAGACAATTCAGAAAACTATTTAGAAATCAGGAATGACCAGTTTTGGTAATCACATGGCCTAACCCTATTATTGCTTGTGGCAATTCTCTGCCATAAATCTTTTAACATATACACCCTGTTGGTTTGCTTCTCTGTTTGAACCCTGACTGATGCATGGCACAAGCACCTAGTCTGGGGCATCTGTTGTTCCCTACATATTTCACTCTGGGAAAAATGGTCAAGTTCAGGACACACGTTCGTGAAAAGTCAGATTAGAGACCGAGTGAAAAAGCAAACCAGAAAACAAAAAAGTGAGGAAACCTAAACTTTAGTTGTTTGGGCCTCAACTTTATGTATGAAAGATAAACCATTCCTTGAGAATCTCCAATTTGGGGCCCAAATTTGCAACTGCCTACGTGAACTTTAACATGAAGAATAATGAGATTCCACCTCAAGTCGCAGTGACAAAATTTGAAACTGAGACAACCAGTATTACACAAAATATGCAATAATGGGAACTCATTCACTACTCTTGACTATAAATTTTGAAAAGAAATTTGCAGTATCTGTTAAAGTCATAAATGTAGATGTTCTATGTGATTTTATTTTATTTTGTTAGGTATTAGGGGTAGAACCCAAGGTCTTTGCACTGAACTACATCTCTAGCCTTCTTTGACTTTTTAACTGGAGAGGGGAGTCTCACTAGTTTGCTAAATTTCCAGGGCTGGACTTGAATTTGTGATCTCCCTGTCTCAGCCTAACAGAGATTACTGGCCTGAACCATCACACTCAGATTATTTATGTTATTGGTTTTATTCCACTCAGTAGTGGAATGGAGTACCTAGTAGTAGAATGAAATCCCTATGAATCTATGCATAGGAGGAAAGATGGTCAAGAACAATCTTTGCTACATACTGTGTAAAATATCAGACCTGGAGTAGGGTCAGAAACAAAGAAGATTGGATTAAGAGTGAAAGAGTCTGTAACAGAATACTACAGCAGGAAAGATGAATGAATTGCAACTCCATAGAAATGGACTGCAATTTCAACATAAGGTAGAGTTATTTACCAAAGCTGAATGCATCAATGTATGTGTTAAGATTCCATTAAAATTCCATAGCACAGCCATGCGTGGTGGTGCATGCCTATAACCCCAGGAGGGATTGGGAGGCTGAGGCAGGAGGATCACTGCAAGTTCGAGACCAGCCTGGGTGACAAAGTAACTTCAAGGCCAACCTGAACTGCATAGTGAGACCCTGTCTCAAAAAATAGGACCAGGGATTTGGCTCAGTGGTTCAAGCCCCTGCTTGGCAGGTGCAAGGTTGTGAGTTTGATCCCTGGTACCAAAAAAAGAGAGAGATTCCATAACTCTTCACAATCAAGAGAGTGGAAAGAGAGAGAGACAGATAGAAAGAGACAGAGAGAGAACTGGATACCTAATTACTTCAGACAAAGAACTATACCCACTGTACCTACAAAGCCCAGGGGAACACAGTAAGTATTTACTGATTGAATGAATGCATTATGAATGGAAACATGCATGTGAGGAACCAGACACTGTACTTTTAGCCTGAAGCCCATGACATCCCAGACTCTGACCTTTCCTGCTGTAGATCACTGTGTAGCCGTTGTCATCTGATCTATCTAACTAGTATTAACTCCTTCCCTAGTGGTTTAGAACCAAAGTTCCCCCCAGACATTTCCATCTAACAGCTGTTCAGGTCCTAATGTGATCACATTTTCATCAAAAATCCTAAGGAAAATGAGTTTGTCACCTTGGATGTGTAAGTTTGAAAATTGCTCTAGATTTAATTCAGATAAGCTGTACTTTCAGACTATTTAGCATAGACTCCAAAAAATTGATCTGAGAGAAAACAAAAACATCATCAGGGCTCAGCAAATATAAAGTGCAAAAAAGAAAACAAAATTAAAATAAATATTAAGAACATATAAAATTAATCAAATTAAAAGCAAAACTGCATCACATTACGGTCTTGCAAAATAAACTGAACCTTCATGATGAAGGACATTTATGAAATTCCTTGCATCTTTCTATGTAGGAAATAAAAATAAGTGAAGGGACAGATTTTAGGGGAAAGTAATTGATACATTTACGTCCGTGTACATTACAAAGGCACAACACTTACACATAGTAAAGGTGATCTTTTATTTAATCACAAAATTCAATCTGGCAGCATCAACTGGCCTGAACATAGAGTACCTTAGTGCTGGCTAATGGTACAGTTGCTATGAATTAATGCCTTCATTTCTGTAAGGTAGCAAGGTACAAGAACACTGCAATTACCTGGTTCAGCAAGACCAAGCATATTTCACTTTACCAAGATTTTATAACTCTAAATGCCACACATAGCTTAAGAATATCTATGAATACACTAGATATTTTTAATCTCTTGCTGTGATTTAAATATTATTGTGTTAAGAAGACAGATGGTTACAAACAACTGGTATTTCCTTGATATGTATAAAAGATGCCATATATTAATTAGTGTTAATTTCCTATCTTTTTTTAAATTCTGTATTGTTTTTATCTCTTTTTGTGTTTTTAAAATAAAAAAGACTAAAATAAGAACTTTTTTTTTTATCAGTGTAATAATGTAAAAACCAATATACCCTGCCTTTGCCTTTTTGGTTAGGAAACACTCTGTCCATTTCATTTCATTGATTTACTCAGTTCCTATATTACACCTAATATTATAGTATGTTACAATCTGTTGGAGGAGGGAGTCCCTATTCTGTGATAATGGCTGATGAAACAAGATTTACATTTAAGTAAGACTATGACCATGATATAATAGAATTGTGACTTGCTATATTCTGTTACTGATTAGCTTGATGCATTTGAAAATTATTCTCAGATCCACAGCTCTGTCTTTGGTGGAAGAAGGCTGTGTTAGTCACCTTCACAGGGTCTTCTGACACAGTGAATTGGGCTGACGTTCTAAGTGATGGGTTTCTGCCCATATAAAATTTGCCAGGACATCATGGTAAAGGCACAGCCTGGCAAAGCAGCCAGAGATAATAGTTTACCCATTTGTTCTTTCTACTCCCCTCAGCCTAAAACAAAGTTCCTCTTCCTTTTAGCACATGTGTGTGCCAACGCTCCCCCAATCAGCTGCTATTATGTCACCTTGCCCACCTCTTCAAACTCCATCCCAATCCTATCTAATAAAAGCCCTACCACTTTGCCTGGGTCAGAGGAAAGTCGCACTATTCTGCAACCCTCCCAAACCCTCAATAAAGGCCTCTTTTATCTCCTTCTCTTTGTCTCTTAATTGCTCTGAAAAGCCTAACTCTAAGGAAGTAGAACAGTGTGCATTTCAGAAAATGTATAGAGAAATTCACAAGACAAGCATAATTCTAAGGTAGGATTAGACAACGTTTTGTTGATATGCAAAGTCTCAAGGTTGGCCTAGAAACAATATGAAATGGTATTGTAGATAATATAATTATATTGTGTGTGATGTAATATAATAGGAACTATGGTGTTTGTAAATTGAGCTTTTTTCCCCCTATTCGTTTGTTCTTCCCTCATGACTGAATATCTACAATTCTTAATTAATTTTTAATCAGTTTATCTCAACAGGGGAGACTGATATTTAATATGGGTGGATTAGACATCATCTTAACTCATTTTACAGCCTAATTATACCTATAGCAACAATTGTTTAGCCAAATGTATTTGATGCTCTAGTAACTCTCTCAGCCACACTGGCAACCTACACTTTAGATTCAATCTAAAACATTCAAATTGCACACACACAACATGCTCTCTATCACCCAAAATGTAACAAGAATTGAGCAACTACCTAGGAGATTCAATCAATGGCAAGCAGAGAGTCCTAAAGATTTATATTGAGACTAACTTATCTGGACTGGTATCTTCAGCAATCAAATAAACCAGATGATTTGTCTCTTGTTCTTTCAATACTTGTTAGAAGATTTAGATAGTAAATTATCTAATTTAGGACCAAGTTGCAATTGCTCACTAAAGGTAAAGAATTAAAGCAGCTATCTGAGCTTGGGCACAGGGAACATAGACTGAAAGGCTTCTCATTGTTACATACACTGCTAAGGTTGTAGCAGAAACTTGTAGGAAAGCTGCCATCAAGCAGAGACCAGGTGAAGTCTGCAAAGCTGTTCATTATCCATTTTCCTTCCATTCCATTTGCAAAAATCTACTTCTGAGTCTTCCCAACCTTAATCAGGATCTTCCTTCCCTAACTCCACCATCAACTGCCTATTTTCCTTTTGAGTTCCATGTTCCAAATCCTTCAGAGAGCAAATTATGTTATTTATTTCTTTTGTTAGCTGTCATTCTGGCATTTTTTTTTCTGAAGAGAGAAAATATATTTTAATTAAGGGAATGTCTCAATTTTCATAACTTTTTATGCATAGTTTATCATTCCCCAGACATTAAAGAGAATCTGAACCATCAGGAAATAACCTGGATCAGTTTATCTGTGAAAACTCCCTTAACTAATTCAGACAAGGGAAAGAAGAGCTGCTTAGGTCATGGCCAAGGCATGAGAACAGGGAACACAGTTCATGAACACCAACAACAGCACACTGGTCAAAAGTAGCTTGGCTGAATTTATCACCTCACCACGTATTGATGGGTTTCTCAGTTTCTCTTCACATGTCATGATTGGCATCATTAAACATTTTTGTCTGCCTTCGCGGTACAGATGTGACAAGGTCTCTGGTAATATTCCACAATATGTATTATAACACTGCTAGTACTGAAAATATGACTTATTTAAACCATTTTCTTTCAGTATAGACAGAAAAGTTGTATTTTTTAAAACCAATGTACTGTCAGAATTATCATACCAGTGTCCTCATCTAATGTGAAAGGATGTAGTAGAGGCTGTTCTCCCCTTCTCATTAAGAATACAAAGAAATCTGAGTGTTGAAAAGTGAAACAATTTATACTAGGCTCATACTTTCCAGCAACAGAGTATAGTGGAGATTACAGGCTTGAATAAGAAGAGGACACATTTCAATAAAACAATCAAAAGAGGAAATTCCTCCACTTGTAAGATCTTTAAGTCACAATACCCTTTAATCCGCAGGTTGGCTCCTTCGTCTCTGTAACTCTGTGATTCTGGTTCTTGTAAATGATGTGTGGGTGGTATCCTCCCTCAGCCAGTGGATGCTTTTTAACAGGCTCAATGAAAAAGTCTCCGTGTGGTAGATGGAAAAATCCAGTCTGCAAATATATCCAAGAAGGTTTATTTGAATAAATTCTATATAAAAGATGTTAGGAAAGTGAAATGTCATGTGGATTTTGATAATCTCTGCATGTCCTAAAACCAGTGCTTTCAGTGTCTGTCATCTCTACTCATAGAAAAGATACACAAATAATTTGATGAAATGTTTGGATAATCATGATTATTAAATATTTGGATCCCTTTGAAATTGTAATGAAAAATGTACACATGTTTACATGAATCCAAATTGTAGCACAAAATTTTTCAGGTTCATGAATCCCCCTTAACTTCATTGCTGGATACCTATGGATCTCAGAGTAAGAATCAGAGCTGCCACTTGCCCAATTATGGAAGTGATAAATAGATCCATACTGCATTAACAACTGTTAGAACATTATTCTATATGCCAATCCTACCTCGCCTTCTTCACCTGATTGCTTGACTGGAAGAGTGTAACGCTACCCTTTACTCAGGGAAACAAAAAACCCATAATGTTAAGTGTGATCGGAGACTGAGTTTCAGGCATCTACAGTTCAACCTCCTCTGTCAATTCCCATTTCACAGATCTGGGAATTGGTGGTATGCTGGAGAATGCTGGTCAGTGCATAGCTCAAATCCAGAAGTGTACAACTCTCATCTCTTATGGAAAATTCCTTAAGAGTCCATTAAAGTCCTCCACCAACCATCTCTTAGGAGGGGCTTGGCACACAAGACAATAATTCCATGTCCAGGGAACAAAGAGTTCACTCTAGATGGCATCTTTGGGGTGTTACATAGAAGCGATCAGAAACTCAGATTATGGAATGAAACTAAGTTCAAATTAAACTGGCTCCCTCACTTACTGACTCTGTGACCTTGAGTAAATGACTTGCTCAATTTCAGATTTCTCAACTGAAGAAAATGGGGAAAATTGCAAGTTTCTGTGAAGAGTAAATGAGTTAATGTATGTAACGCTGTTAGTAAAGGGCCTGAGTCATAGTTTTACCTATCATTACACTCTTTCCAAACCCCTGAATACATCATTGTATGTATTCGGGTCTTTTGACTCAAGATAGCAGTTCAGTGAAGGCTGACCTCACAGAAATAAACCTGGAAAACAGTGGAGACTTTAGGGAAAGTGTAAAAGGCACCCAAATTCAATCTCCCCACTCCACTCCTTAATGACCCAGGACTTCTCGACTTTGCACATGAATCTGAAAATTAGCTGAGCCATCCCCACAGACATCAAAAGGGGATTACTCAAACAGGAGGCCCCTCTTACTGGGCAGCTCTTGCCTTGGATGTCTTTTCAAAACCTTCACCTCAGGGTAACTAGTACTATAACGAGACATTCACATAAATCTCACAGTTGGCTTCTTATTTTATTATTGACCTCAAACACCTTTAATAACAGGAATAATGGAATTAGAAAGCACTTCACTGAGAATCATAAGAGTATCTGTGAAACCTTGAATGGGTTACAGAAACTTCCTGAGCCACAGAATTCTCATTTGTAAAAGGACTGGTAGAATGAATTAAGGTGGAGCTTGAGAATGTGCTATGTTTCACAAATGCATGGGGTGATACTTCAAAAACTCTAATAATTGTATGTCTAACTTTAAATTTGTTTGTATGCTGATATTTCTTAGGAGACATGATGGTTTTTCCTCAGTGTCTTTCTCTGAGGAAAACTTTTGAGACAGGAAGCACTGTCAAGGCCCAGAGAGTGATATTAAATAATTGCAGTTATAGCAACTGAAAGCAAACTCCGTGCAGTGCTGAGATTTGGTTCCATCTTTACTTTGAATCAGAGCCCAGGCATAAGGAGAATGTGGGCTTGTCACTAATGAGGCTCATTTGTTCCATGGAAACAAAGCACAAATCCAGGATTCCTTAGAAACAGCTGGACCTGTGGGCCCTTTGTAAATTATCAACCCAATTCTGATGTCCTTGAAGGCAAGAAAAGAAAAGTAAACAAAACAAAACAAAAACACCAACAGGAAGGATTTATTGAGACCTTCAGACTCCAATTTTGGACCCAACTGGTGCAAAATAAATAAGCAGGACTCCACTGGGGACCATGGAAATTATTTGATAGACAACATGAATGACAGTCTGCTGAAAGCCAAATCTTTTCCTGAGAGATTTCCATCCATTAGTACTCCTCCACATGGTAAGCCTTGCCAGAGAAACATGGGAACCACCTTCTTCAGCCTCAGGATTTCTCTGAAGCTGGGCAGAGACATAGGCAGGCTGAGGATTTGCCAGCAGAAGGGAAGCAAGGTAGGACACACACACACACACACACACACACACACACACACACATGTGGGGCTGCTGACCCCAGGATCCTGAGTGTGTCATGGACAAGAGAAAGGGCAGAAGAGTGAGTGAAAAGACATCTCTGGTTATGGAGAGTGTGAGGTAGGAGATTTCTCAGTTAAGCGCTTCATAACCTCTCTTTTCCAAATTGAAAACACAGCTTTGTGCATCTGGTATTATGTCCCCCCAAAGCCTCATGCAGTCATAGTGCTTTTTTCAGGAGCAGCTCAATCTGGAGTGTGTGATTGATTTGTGGTGCAATGCTGGTATCAAGGGTGCTGGAAATGGCGGGTAATTGCTGAATCAGTCCACTGATTGGATACTTACCACCCTAATCCCAGCAAACTAGATACTATAGAAGGGACAGAAAGAGGCTTGTCTTTCCTTCTCTTTCTTTCTTGCTTTTGCTGTCTTCTATCACCATGAACAGCTGTCCTCTGCCATGTGCCACCCTGCCTTGGAGCCAGCCAACTGTAGACTGGAATCTCTACAAAGTGTGAGCTAACAAACGTTTCCTCCCTTAACTTTGGGTGTCAGGTATTTTGTCTCAACAATGAGAACAGTAACTAAGACATCTGGTATTCAGGAAGCCCATTTATTGGGGTCTTATCAACTGACAGGAACCAGGTCACACTGAACAGAATAACATATGCTTTGCTTTTCTGCTGGCTCCACACTGCTTGATATGAGCTGCCTCACAAAATCACCTTTTTCTGTCACCAGCTGAACCAAAAGAAGCCCTCTCTATCCCAGCCTTCCCCACAAACTGCTCACTTCTCTCTTCTCTTATAATTTTAGATAAGAATGGGAATGAGATTGAGGAAAAGCATCAATTCACTGAGGCCTTAGTCTCTTTACTCAAAAGAACCTTAGTAGAATGAGCTGGAGTTCAATGTCTTAGTTACTTTTCTCCTTGCTGGGACAAAATATCCAACACCTGCCAGATAAGAGAGACAATGTTTATTTATCTCACGGTTTGTAGAGGTTTTAGTCCATTGTCAGCTGGCTCCAAGGCAGGGTAACATGGCAAAGGGGCATTGCAGTGGAGGAATAGTTCATGGTATGTCAGGCAGAAGGTAGTAAAGCAGCAAGCAGCAGCAGACCTGCCTGCTTTCTTTCTGTTCCTTTAAATTCCAACCACGATACAGGCCTGTTGATAGATGCCACTCATACCAAAGGTGGAGCTTCCATTATTCACACTTTTAATCCCAGTATCACACCCTTAATCCACATTCACACCTTAATTGAGCCACCTTTGAAAATTCCCTACCTATGACTACATGAGGCTTTGAGGCGGACATATAGATAGAAACCATAACACTCAAAAAAGGAAAAACTCTCCCTTTTATTTCCTGTTATCTACTCTTCTTCCTCCAAGTATCCACAAATCTTAACTTTAAATAGCCATAAATCTTTCATGAAGTAAACACTCAAAGGGAGAAATTAAACATTCCCAGCAGCTGAGAGACTCTGTTCCCCTCCCAGTCAATAAAATTCCCCAGGGAAACAATCATTATCCTGAGTTCTAACACCAATAAATTAGTTTTAAACCTATCCTTATTCTTTACATGATGCATCATTTGACACAAAATGGATGGGAGAGGGTGTCCTGGTTCAAGTATGTAGGACTGGCTAATGGAAAAGATTTTATTAAGATAAAAAAATTTCCCAAGGCTTATTAAATCAGATTCATCAAATTTCCTGAAAAATGGAAAGCTCAGGTGGTGGGAATGAGACAAAGGGTCCAGGTGCCTTGGTTTGAATCTATTGGCACTGAATCTCTCTCTGTCTGAAGAGGGACAGACTCTTTAAGACAATCTCAGACTGAGAATAGCTGCCCACAATCTTTCCTTCCTCCCCTTAGTGTTCTTAAAAGTATTAGTCATTTTGATGAATGTGACATGACCCTTCAGATGGCAACAACACTTTGGAATCCAGGGGGAACTTGGTTGTTTTGTCATACAGTGAAGCAGTGAATAGGATATTTTAGAGTCACAGAGCCTAGAAACCTTGAAGTCTCCCAAACCCATGCTGTTATGCCCTCAAGAGTACCACAGTAAAGTCTAGCAGCCTGATAGGTAAGAATCAATGATGTTGTAAAAGATATTTGAATGGCACCTCCTGAAGTCGTACAATGGAAGAGCACTGTCAAAACTCATCACTCTGCCCTAGAAAGAAATTTCTTTTCTTTGAAAATCTCAGAAGTTTCCAAATGAACTTTTTATTCTTATAATGATAGAGATAATATGATCAACATATTCTGAAAGGAAGAACAAAATAAAATGGTTTGGGATAAAAATAAATGATCCAAGACACCCATTGTAATACATAAAGCCCCGAAAAAGATACCTCCTCTTATTACATAGATAGAAAAGAGGATAAATGTTTACCTTCAAGTCCCCCTTTCTCTGAAGTATCCGTCTGCATTATTGTATGACTGACTCATACTAAGACCTCTGAGATGAATAATGATCCCTATCTTCAAAGTTAGGAACCCAGTTAGGAAGACAAGCCTGGTGTTCTTTAAACTGAAGGAGAAGTGTTAGCAAGCCCTAGTATTTCTATGCTGAAAAGGGCTTGATGCTGTCTCGGCCCAAGAGACCAGCCCAGAGCCTCTGAGGGCACTGGACCCAGAGTCCTGGGTTGCGGAGTCCAGCTACACTGCACAGAGCACCCACGGCAGTGTCACGTCTGTTGGTGCTATGGATTATGGCCCTGCATTTTCATGTAGAGGTCAGGGAAAATGGCTGCCTTTAGAGACTGAAGAAAAGACTGAGTTTCTATTGTCTGAAAGCACTTGGCTCAGTCCCAAAACCACCAGAGGCTCCAAGAATGATTAATTTTCTTGTTGATTGTTAGCCAGATACAATCAAATTTTTCTAATTTAATGGGTATCCAGGGCCATAAGTCAGTAAGAAAGCCAGGAAGTTAAGGGATTATAGAAGCTTTGTTATAAGGAGAAGTAGGGATGATATCCCAGAGAAGACTCCCCCAGTTCACTTAATCCTCTGCCACAAGACCAAAGAGTACCCTGACTGGCCTCTATGGAGACGAAGCGTACAGTGACTGATAAAGTCATTGACTCCTGAAGATACTGCCCTGAGTCTTGACAACCCTAATGATTCATGTAGTTTGAAGAGATATGGGCTCCAGTCAAAAAGGCATTTTCCAGTGCCCCCATCTGGTAGTTACCATCTGCCAGGCAAGTGTCAAGAAATACTGAAGACCTGGTCCTTGTGTCCCAAACCAGTGTTGTTGATAGAAAACACTGTAATGAAGATGTTCTCTGTCTGTACAGTCCAATTCAGTGTCTGCCAGCCCTATGTGACTTATTCTGGAGAAAGGTGATGAGTTGTTGTGCAAGAGATGTGACTAACATGGCAGAAGAACTGCTTTAAATTTTCATTCAACTTTAGTATCTTATATTTAAACAGCCATGATAGTTAGTGGCTACCATATTGGACTGCTTATTTCTAGAAACTAGGCAACTAGGTATAAGCATCCTCATTATCCAGTAAAGAATGTTGTACTTAAAGGCAAACCATGATTTTTTCTTCTACTATAATAATTTTGTTTGCATGAGCAAGCAAATCAGGAATGAGACTGGCAATATCAATGCACTGCTCATAGATTTCAGAGAACTGAAGGAAGATATCAAAAGTTCAACATTTGCCAAATTAAAGTAAATCACTGGGAATAAATTTACACAAAGGCTGTGTGAGGGGGCTGCCACTTTTCCAAAGCCAGATGAAAAGTGCAACGAAGTCCAAGCAGGAACTGAAATTGGGGTTGTAATCACAAAGACCTGGAAGCTGGACTCCACTTCTAAAGGGCACTGCCCCTGACAGCCCTGTAAAACCAATGATTACAGCATCACCCACAGCAATTAGAAAGCAGTGCTTATAAACAAGTTCTCCAGAGTCAACAGCTCAGCTTGTTTTAGTTACAAGTAATTAGACTTCTCCGGGTCTCAGTTCTCTCATCTGTTAAATATAAGTAGTGACAATAACTTATTAGCAAATTTATTAAAAGTTGTCATGTGTATCAAATGTTTGGACAAGTGTCAGCATATAGAAAGTGCCTTATAATGGTTAACTATTAGCTGTTATGATAATTGAAGGATCATTCCTCAGGTGCCTGGGGCAAAAGTTGAGGGCATCTGTGAAAATTCACAGAGGTGTATTTTTAGAAGCTACAACCTGCTGCATTGGTGAAAGTTGTTCAGTACTGCAACAGGCAGAGAGGTAGTACCCAAAGGCTAGATGGGAGGGATGCCAGGATGTGATGTTGGTGATAATGAGCAATTTTTTGTCTGGAAGGTGGAGCCCATACTCTGACATTTGGTGTCTCAGCATAATGAACGAAGTGCTGCTCCTTCTGTAGAAGAAGGAAGTGAAGTTGATAGTGG
Organism: Dasyprocta punctata; assembly: GCA_004363535.1. Taxonomy (NCBI): domain Eukaryota; kingdom Metazoa; phylum Chordata; class Mammalia; order Rodentia; family Dasyproctidae; genus Dasyprocta; species Dasyprocta punctata. Next base: position 19,005 of record RJWM01010673.1, read on the forward strand.
GCAGGCTGGGAAGGGAGTTGTTTTTAGAGCTAAATTACAGGGATGGCAGATATCACAGTAAGCAGTGGAGAATCAGAGGAGATTGGGCATACACTGAGAAAAGCAAGAATTAATGCCTCTTTTTTCCTTTTTGATACTCTTGCAGCTGCAAGCCAGGGCCAAAGTTTTGAATAAAACCGATACCGCCATAAGCACTTCTCAGCTTGGAAGACTGGTTTTTAGGACACTTTTCAGAAAGATGCACAATTCCAATACTTGGATTTCTTTAAATGAGTATTTAAAGCTGAAACCTTCAGCTGATCTAATTTGTAAGTATCAAGGTCAATCATGGATGCTAAGCCCTGGCCTTGTTTTCCTACTAGAAACAGAATCTGTAGTATATTCTGTTTCCCTAGAGTGGAAAAAGCCAAACTTTGGAGAAAGGCCTGTGTTGAACACTCAATTCTGGCACTAACAAGCAATGTATCTTTGCACAAGCAATTTGGTCTCTCTGAGCCTCAGTGTCCTCATCTGTAAAATGATGATGACAATGCACTTTTTGCTGAGGAGTTATACTAAATACTGAATTAGACATCATACAAAAGTGACTCCAAAGAATCCCTGGCCCCTCATAAATGTTTCTCAATGAATTTTTCACACTGATGATATCTTAACTGTAGCTAAATAAATTACTTCCTAATCTTGATGTATGGTTAACATAATTGTTTATTTCTTGAAATACTCAGTTTTAAGTTCTAGACAAAAGTCTTTGGCTCAGTAAGGATAGAGACATTGCTTCTGAATTAATTATCTTTGTTTCTCACTTGATAATATCTACTTAGAACTGAATGCATTATTGTATTGTAATTCCCAAGAGGTATGCCCAGAAATTCACTATAGTTCTTTCAGAAGAAAGAGTAAGTCATGGATAGAAGGGCAGTAATTGAAGTCACTAAACTTTGTTCCATTTTTTATTTTTATTTTTGAGACAGGGTCTTCATACATTGTTTAGACAGGCCTTGAACTCACTGCGTAGCTCAGCATGACCTTGAACTGCTGTAGATCCTCCTGCCTTAGTCTCCCAAGTGCTGAGATTACAGATGTGTGCCACCACACCCAGAATACCTGGTTTCTAGAAATCAAAAATATAACCATTCTAATACAGTTAATTCTAATACAGTTAATTCTTATGTCACAGTTTTTTAACACTGTGCTTTTCCATCATGCAGTACTCAATTGTTTTTTTCCTCTACCTCCAAACTGGCATAACACTAAGGATCTGGAGAAGTGCTAGTAATAGATTCTATCGAAAGAAGTTTCAACATGGTAATTGTTTAGACTATTTCTCTGAATTTGAGGGTCGCAGAGAATATTTCCAACATCTTGGACAATGTGGATCAAGGCAATGAAAAGTTTCTCCCTAATAAAGTTAGAAACCACTGCAGTATGTAGATACCCTAGTTGAGTAAATGTCTCAAATTTTAAATATGAAATCTTTGTGTTTCAAGAAGAAAATAGTCTAGAAGGAGTTAACCAGACATAAATGCTAAACAACACTACTGAACCTATTCTCAAAAATTAGAACAGTGATACTCATGACACCTCAAACTATATTCCTAGATAGACAACAAAATCAAGGAGCACCAACTAAGAGGCACTGTAGCAACCACAAAACTCAACAAAGCTTGTCTTGAACTCTGTCCTTAGGGTGGGAGCAACACAGATGACATGATCTTAGAACATAGTCTTTCTAGCCTTGAGCAAAAAGAGGGATGTCAGAATCATTTTTGATTGCACCCTTTTCTCTCAGTTATCTACTAAAAGAGTTTTCTGCTTCTCTGAATTTCTGTTTTTGCTTTTTAAAAAAATCCCTCTGAGTAGCTATCCACGTACTCATATTTGTCATATTTCACTAGAAAATGAGATGCTCAACAAAAAATGAACAGAAAAAATTGCCAGCAGTTTAAAAGCCCAGAAAACATGTTACTAGGGGGAAGGAACAATGGGAGAGAGCTGGTTTCCAGAAGTGAAAGCACTTTCCCCGCGGGAGCAGAAAGCCCTTATGGTGGATTAGCCAAATGACACAGCTCTGTTTTTCATGATCCCCTAGCAGGTCATCATTTTCATCATCCTCCACTTTAAGGACACTTGACCTCGGCCTTTCTCCCTCCCTGATGGGCAAGAATCCCTGCTGGGGGAGTGCTCTCACCCTGGAGGAAGAGCGCAGCAGCCATTCAAAGCTCTGCTGCAGTCACCAAGGCAATTCTCTTATTCGCTGTGGGGTCTGAGATGCAGTATTCCAGGACATTTAACAACGACTCAAGCAAAGGAGAACATCATCTCTGAAGGCTTACTGAAGGGGTAGGCTACCCATGAAGGGATTCATACCATGCTGACTTCATGAAAGAAATTATGGATCTAATAAGGAGTAATCACTTTTTTTTTATGGTACTGGGAATCGAACTCAAGACCTGGCACTTGCCAGGCAAGCACTGTGCCGTTGAGCTATATCCCTGGCCCCTAGGAATAATCCCTTTATTGTCTAGGACTGAATAAAAAGATTTTTTTCCTCCATTGTATGACATAGCATCCAGGAAATGAGTTTCAGAAATAGAGAAAATATATAGCAACAACATGGAAGATGGAAGGTCTCTGAGTTCCTCGAAGTTTAATAAATTTTTCTTAAACATTCCATGTTCAAGTTTTTCAAATTGTCCCTGGAACATCTTATTTTGCTACTTATTATTTCTTTCTTTATTATTTTCTAATCCAGAATCTAATCAGGTTTAACATAGATTTTTGCATTTATATTGTAAATGATTGTAAAAAAATAATTTCTTACGTACATTGTTAAAGTTTGAATCTAAAATGGCTCCCAAAAGTTTCTGAGGTAGGGCTTTGAAAGGCGATTGGATCAGGGGATGCCATCCTCATCAGTGAATTAACCCACTGATGATTTGATAGCTGAATGAACTACTATGAGGTGGGGCCCTTTTGGAGGAAGTGGGTCATTGAGTGTGTGACCTAGAAGTATATATCGTTCCTAGTTCCTCTCTTCTCTTCTCTCTCTGCGTCTTCCTTCCCATCTCCTCCTTTCTGGCTGCCATTAGTTAAACAGCTTTTCCCCACCAGGCCCTTCTACCATTACATTTATGCTCTAGAGTTAGTCAACTATGAGCTGAACTCTCTGAAACTATGAGTTTTTAAAACACGTGTGTCAGGTATTTGTTCCCAGTGATAGCAAAGTTGACCAATATATACTTCAAGCACATGGTTTAAAACGTGATATTATAAAAAGCCAGTTATAAAAAACAATAATCAATTGTTTTACCTTTCCCAGTGCACATGAGTTTGGCTACTTTACTCTTCTGGAAGTTATCTCCACTTTCCTAAATAACATGCTGCGATTGCTTCATCAATTTCAGACACTATCTGAAGTGTTATGCTTATTGTTATTGGCAAGGATTTAGCTCCCCTCCACAAACACTCTCTATTTTTCTGTGTTACTTCTTTAGTCACACCAATATAGAAGACTGCATTTAGATCATTAAAACAATGAAATGCAGTAATGATATTCTGTCAGTATGTACTGATACATTTTTCAGGTCAGTGTCTGCTCTAATCTTTACAGCATTACAGGTTTTCTTTTTTTGTACAGCTTGTTTGTTTTTCTTAGACTTTCCACTTACTTTTCTTTTCTTACTACACTGTCATCCTTGTTACAATCTGTTCCCTTTAAATCTCCAACATATCAGGTAGCATGCTGTGAAGTTCCTCCTGTTTCCTGGAGAGATTCTCTGGAGCTCTCCATTGCCCTCTCCTACACTGGACTAGCAGCTCAAAGCCAGCATCTGATGATCATCCAGACACTTCTCATGATTCCTGTAGATTAGACCCACTAGTATCTGGCTTTCATATCATTATGTTTGTTTGTCCAGTATCCAGCATTAAAATTGAGAAGTCTTGTATTTTTCTGACTCTGTCATTTTTAAGTAGTCTCATCCAGATTTCTAAAGAAGACCTGTAAGGTCAGGCAAGGAGCCTTTGAAAGGTAAGTGCATGAAACTGAGGGAATGAAGCCAAAGGTGTTGTGGAGACCCCAGGAAGTGGCAGGATGCCAGAAATGTAGAATGTCTGCTGAGGGAAGCTGCAGGTCATGAATGGAGTCAGCCCAAGAGAGGGGTCATATGAACAGTAGCTGTCAAGGCCACAGGTGTGGGGTCATTCAATCTCCTTTGAATTTACATCTTAACCAAATCGTGTGAACCCAGATGCCAGATATGGAACTACAAGATTTAATATATGCCCTGCTAGGTTTTGGCCTTACTTTAGTCAGATTTATTTTTTCTATTGCACCCTATAGGAATTGGAATGTCTTTCCTATACCATTCATTGTACCTTAAGATTATGTAACTTGTTTTTTTATTTTTACAGAGTTTACAGCTAAGATTTTGCCTGGAGTCTCAGAAGCTACTTAGATTTTGACTTTTGAAAACTGCTGGAACTGTTGAGACTTTAAGAAATGAATTACTACATTTCCAGTTGTTTAGAAGATAGCTGTATTATGACAGGTGGAATTATGAACTTTAGATTGTCTTAATTTGGACAAAAAGTATGGTTAAGGCAATGTGTTTGGGAGTATGGTTGGTGAAGGGCGGATTGTGAACATTAATTCCAATACATAAGCTTCATTGGATTAAGACATGCATAGTAGATTAGTAAAGCATGCTTCTGTGTGGGTCTCTCTGGATCACGCAGGTGAGATTTTGGGTCCTATCTGTATGGTCCCTGGATGGTTACTCTCTGAAACCCTTGCCTTGCTCTGCTTCCTGGCCAGGATGAACTAAGGTTTGCTCCATCATGCCCTTCACCATGATGTCTCTGCCTCACAGTCAGCCAATCATGAATTGAAATAATTAGCTTATTAAACCTCTCCTCTCTTAAGTGTTGGGTGTTGTGTCTCAGCAATAAGAAAGTTGACTAACATACCTCTCAATGTTTCTACTAGTTCCTTTTAAAATTTCATCGATCTTTTCTTTTTCTACCCAGTGGACTATTCCTTGGTCTCTAATTTTTTTCTTTTTCAAAATGCCTTCTTGTTTTATGGATACAATATATTTAAACTATTTGCAGGACATGAATTCAAGGCTTTGCTCTTTTTTCGCTTGGTTGTTATGTTTCTTTTTGCTTTCTGTTTTATCTGATTTCTCCAGTTATTTTTCTCTCTTTTTTTTTATCTTCTTCTTTTTCATGTTGGAGGTTTTCTTGCATCGGCCTAATATCTTTGTTTAATCATCCATAGTTACGAGGAGGTACTGAGAAGCTAGTTAAGTGCTTTGTGGATCTATGTGAGGCTTGTGACTATTCAAGTAGAGACACAGTAGATTCCTCATCATTATGGATGGAGAATTTCCCAAACGCCAGAATATAAAGCTCTGTCTTTCTTGAGCTATTTAACACAGGCAAAGAAGAAACTTGTAAGTTACTGCTTAAGAGATAAACACTTGGCTATAGAATTCTGTCTGAAGTGGGAAATGAGAGAGGTACTCTATCACCTATTCCATCCTTTTATCCTCACTGGAATCCATCATATCCAGCATCTGTAAGTCCCAAGCCTGCTGGAGTACCTGGGTCAAATGAATTTTCTTCTTGTCTATACCCTTTCTGTATGCATGTGTGAGCTTTGGTTCATTGAGCCATGAAGCATTGATTATTATTTGTCCTACTTTCCACCCTTTAGAATTATATCAACAACTCATCCTAAGATGACTTCTTTCCCAGACTCTGCTATTGTTGGAAAGGAGAGGAAACATATTCCATTTGTGATTTTTGAAAATTTCTTGATGTCTTCAAGAACATCAGAAATAAAAATAATTGGATTGATTAGATACACTTTTAATTGATTTAAAGACCATCAGTTAAACCTTCTCATCATCATCAAAAGATTATAATATTAAATACTTTTTACACTTAAAAACTTAAGTCAACTTCTATTTTAACCCACTATTCAAAAATGCTTATACTCCATAAAAAATAAATGATGTTATGTATTAAAAACCTGTAATAATAGAAATACACTAAGACAATTTACCAGACTTGTCAAAATCTAAACAGTACTAATAATTTATTCAGTTCTGGAAAGTAGAAAGTAAGTTCCACAGAACTTTCAGAGATACCCTCCCTGCACACCAGCTGAGAGGGCCCTACCCTTTTCAATGAACTTAAACTTGATGAGGGCAAGATTCTAGGAGATGAGTTGATGTGAGACACATGACAGCCTGTTTGACAGAAACCGTAACCTTCCCAAATTACTAATGAATAGTATTGTTAAGTAAAGCATAAAGGTATAATCAAAAATTTCTGACTACAGTAGTAATATTACGATAATTGTTGTCTCTCATATATGTGTTCTAGAATTCCCTAATTTGGTAAGCTTCATACATATTTCTCTTCTAAACAAAAAAAAATACTTACCTTTAAAATATTTGGCAGAGGTTAAATCTATGTGACACAATTATTTTTATAAAATTAAATACAAACATCTTCTGTATAGAATTCTAAATAACTTATATGACTACTCTTCCCTCCAAGAGATAGAATTTAACTCTCTTTATACTACACCTTCCTTTAGTGCAGGCAGTTTTATGGACTTGGTTCCATAGAGTATTGACATGAAAAAAGAAAAATATCTTTACAATGGAGAAATATGACCTGAATCAGAAGATCAGGGTTAGCATAGTTAGTGATAGATCATATCAACCGCAGGTGCCTTGGATGTCCTGGGATGAGAACGGCATTTTGCCTCTGTTTTATGCCTCTCCAAAACAAGTAAACCAGAGTGTAGTCATAAAAAGATATTATACAATTCAAATTTAGAGACATTCTACAAAACCCCTCATCAATATTCCTCCATATCCCAAAGAAATAAGGAAAGTCCAGAAAACTGTAATAACCCAAAGAGAACTAATGCAATATGATGATGAAATTATGGAATTTTTTTAAGTAGAATTTGTTAATCTGTAAAAATTAGTATTAAAATTGATGGAAGGTTGACCCTGGTCAAAATCAGGGATAGAAATTTTAAATTATTTTGTGATAGAACTATGCAATTGCTCTGTCAATGTGGCCATGCCGTAATACCATGATTAGACATTATGGGGAAATGAAGACTATATCTGCCTTTGGGGATAATATACACTGAAAGTCTCAGGAATGCATACTATGGATCCAAAAATTCCACTTGTAAATGAATTTCCTCATTCAAAACAAGGTAAACAGTTTAGGCTCAAAGATATTCATCAGTGCAGTATTTATAACAATGAGAAATAAGAAACAACTTAAATGACCAACAAAATTGGATTAGGAAATAAACTGCATAATATACATAAGATGTTATGCAACAAACAAAGAATATCTTAGGTTTTTAATGACATGGAAAATGTTCATTGTATGATGTTAAGGGAAAGAATACATAAATTACATGTTCAACATGATTCAATTTTCTTGAAGCATATAGAAAATATGTAGGCTATATAGAATCATTCATATATACTTATGCGAAATGTTAATTATTGTCTTTCCTGAATAGTTACATAATTTACTTACTCTTTTATATTTTTGCTAAAATTTCTGAGTTCACCACTTTGTACATGTATTTCTTTTATAATAAAAATTAAGTCATTTTCACAAATTTGCTATTCCTTTTGTATGATTATATTACAAACAATCTTTCTCTTGGTGCCCTTCTGTATTTTCCAATCTCTACATTATTATGTGCTATTACATAATACGGTATTCATATAGATTACTAAAATGTTTCATTGTGCTTTCATAAAGTCGTGGCTTGAATGATAACATTTATTTTAGTCTAAAAATTTAAGTATATTGAGTAATATACACAGTTTCGATATTTTTTTTGTACCAGAAATTGAACTCAGGACCTTATGCTTGCCAGGCAAGTGCTGTGCCACTGACCTAAAGTCTCAGCCCAAAGACACTTGTTTATTTAGAAATCATGATTTTTAATAGAAGAGCTTTAAAAATACAACCTGTCCCTAACATCCCAACATGACTTTGTCCTATTATATTGTCAATCTTCAGTCCCCAGGGAAAGCAGCTGACAGCAGGGAAAAGGAGGAAGATGGTGTTAGATAATATGAGGAAGAGTCACTGAAAAACAAGAGAAGGGAAGAGGATATGAACAAAAAAAAATGAGAAAATAAAGAGGAAAGGTGGAACAGATTTTTTATCAGTAGATAAGCCAACAGAAATAGATTAAGTATCTATTTTGTTATACATTTTTAAAGTTGTAATGTAAAGACCTGGGAGGCAACCATTCACACCTATGCTGGTTGATAAACAAGAGCATACCAGACTACCGGGAGTAAAGAGAGAGGAAGGTGGTTTTCAAAATGTTAAAGTGGATTGGGCAGAATCTCCACCCTGATTTCCACAGTCGTTGCAACATTCTACATGCCTATCAGCAGTGGACAAGTGTTCCTTTTTCCCCACCCCCTTGCCAGTATCTGTTATTAACCAGATTTGATTAATAGATGGTAGCCATTCTTTCTGGGGTGAGATGGAATTTCAGTGTTTTAATTTGCATCTCTTGAAGGATCAAGGATGTTGAGCATTTTTTCATATATCTGTTTGTGGTTTGTACTTCCTCTTCTGAGAATTGTCTATTCATTTCAGACACCCATTTTTGGATTGGGTTGTTAAATTTTGGGTGAGGTCCAATTTTTTCAATTCTTTATATGTTCTAGACAATAGTCATTTGTCCGAAGAACAACTGGCTAAGATTTTCTCCTACACTGTAGGTTGTCTTTTCACTCTGTTGTTGATTTCTTTTGCTGTGAAAAGACTTTTTAATAGATGACATATCAGTTGTTGATTCTTTGTATTATTTTCCATGCCATCAGAGTTTCATCATGAAGTCTTTGCCTACACCTATGTCTTCAAGAGTTCTACCTATGCTATCTTCCAGCAGGTTGTGTTTCTATTTTAATATTTAGATCTTTGATCCATATTGATTTTAATTTAGAGCATGGTGATAGACAAGAGTCTACTTTTACTCTTCAGCATGGGGAAATCCAGTTTTTCCAGCACCATTTATTAAAGAGGCTATCTTTCTTTCAGTGAACATGTTTGGACATTTTGTCAAAGATAAGTTGGCTGAATGTATTTGAAACTGTTTCTGCAATTTCTAATCTGTTCCACTGATTCTCAGGTCTTCTTTTTGCAAGTACTATGCTATTTTTACCATAGTAGCTATGAAGTATAATTTCAAATCAGTGATTGTGATGCTCCCTGCCTTGCCTTTGTTGCCTAGAATTGCCTTTGCGAGGTGTCTTTAGGTTCCAAATGAATTTTAGGAATGTTTTCTCTAGTTCTGTGAGGTAGCCTACTGGTATTTTGATTGGGATTGCATTAAATCTTTATAACAATTTTGGGAGTATGGCCATTTTTATTTTGGGGGTTCTTCCTACCCAAGAGCAAGGGATATCTTTCCATTTTCTGATATCTTCTTTGAACTCCCTTTTTCAGAGTACAATAGTTTTTAATATAGAGATTTTTTTTACTTCCTTTGCTAGATTGATTCCTAAATATTTCTCTTTTTATTGGTGCTATTATGAAAGGCATGGGTTCCCCTAATTTCTGTCTTGGTGAATTTATTATTTGTGTACAGGAATGCTATTGATTTGTGCACATTGACATTGTAACCAGCTACACGACTGAATCTGGTTATTAAATTGAGAAGTCTTTTGATGGACTTTTGGCGGTTTTCTATGCAGAGTATCGTATCATCTGCAAATAATGATCATTTAAAATCCAGAACTAGAGATTCCATTTGACCCAGCTATTCCCCTTCTAGGTATCTTCTCAGAAGAATTAAAAGCATCATACCACAGTAATATGTGTGCACCCCACACAGTTTGTAATATCTGAATTTTGGAAACTATACAAATGCCCCTAAACCGAGGAGAGGATAAAGATGTAGGGGCCGCTGTGGCTCCCACATCCAGCCTGTTCCACCCCGTGCCCCTGCTCATCACCGCTCCACTGTGGGAGCCCAGGAGATGGACTGTGTCACCAGGGGGTCTACACTGTTCACACTACTGAAGATGAACTGTGGGCCAAACCCACTCTGAAAATGTTCAAAATCTGGACTATAGCACTTTGCTGGGAATCTACATCTTGGACTATTCCCTTAAAAATAAAGAAGTGCCCTCACAAAATGTATCTGATGCAAAGCAGCCTGGGATGAAAAGTCCTCTACTCAGTAGTTGTGGAATCTATCCATGCTCTAGGAAAATCTAGAGATAGGCTCATAGTAGAGAATATAGACACATAAGCGCAGCCACAGGCCTGTTCTGATTGTAACACTGGGAGTCACTGCCTACTAAGACAAAAGTCTGATTTTCTTGTGCATGCTTTGCCTTGAGAGAAAACAGCTAGAAGTAAGCTAGAGATTTTTATATCAGCCACTCCACCAGAAGGAACAGCAGGCAAAGTCACCACCAGCAGGATCTCCTGAACCGTCATTTGAATTCGGGTGGACAAGACGAACTGAATATTTGGAAAACATGGCGAAGGAGTTCGTTCATACCAGCCATCTCTTCATGTAGCAGGAGTTGAAAAGTGTTGAAAAGAACCCTGGAGAAAACAATCACAACTATTACCCCAGTTGGGAAAAAAGGAGGAAAAGAAACAGAGGCTAGCCTCGAATTTGAGATCCTCTAGCCTCAGACTCTGAGTGCTGGAACTACAGGCACTACAGCTATGATGCTCAGCTTCTCTGATCTCTTGTTAGGTTCACTCAAGCACAGCAGTATCTGAACAGGATCCAGGAGATGCAGTGAGCAGTCAGAGGGAAAGAAGATGGAAGTAACCACAGAAGAAACTCGGACTGAGAAGCACTGTGTAAAAATCTACCCTGCAGGGCTGTAGGACCAAAATTAAGAAAAGGATTAAAAAGACTTACAAAATGTTAGAGTTTTTACCTGTTAAGTTGAGAAAATGAGAAAAATAATATGATACAGTGGTTTAGGTGAGATATTGGTGTAAAATCTGAGTTAAACTTATTGAGTCTGGATAAAAAATATCTATAAAAGAGCTGAGAAAGTGTTAGAAGTGTGATAAGTGGTTGTAAATGCAGGGCAGATTTGTGGGGTAATGAGTGGAAAGTAGAAAAATGGGTATTCTAAGAACAGTACATTGTCATAGAAGTGCCTTGTATTTCCATCAACTTTGAGGGGTGGTTTTGCGGGGTGCATTGGTAAGGGTGGGAGGTTGTTTTCTTTCATGATTTGGGAGACTTGGCTCCAGGCTCCTCTTGACCTGATGGTTGGTGTTGGGGAGTCTGCTGTGATTCTGATAAGTTTTCCTTTGTGGGTGGTCTGCTTCTTTTCTCTAACTGCCTTTAATGTTTTGTTCTTGTGCTGAATTTCTGGGTTCTTGATCGTTGTGTGTCTAGGTGTGGATTTGTTTTGGTTGTGGCTGGTTGGAGTTCTGTGTGCCTCACTTGTCTGTGTGCCAGATCATTTCCCCACGTTTGGTAAGTTTTCTGCTGCTGCTTAGATGGGTGATCATTTTGTGTTGTTTGTGTTGACCCCTGCTTTTTCACTGACACCTATCACTCTTGGATAGTTTTTCTTTGTGTTGTCTTGCAGTCATTGAGTTGCTTCCTGGTCGCTGGTTGTTTTGGAGGGATCTTTCTTTTTATTATCACTGGTTGGAGTCCTGTCTTCAGGGTCTAGGGTTCTATCTTCAATCTCTTTCAGGCAGTTTTGTCAGCTTTTGATGGAGTTCCCATGATAAAGAACAACTGAAGAAATTCATGAAAATCAAACCGACCCTACAAAGAATGCTGAAGGATATTCTAGAGAGAGGTAAAGATTACCACAGTTCCAGGGACAACAGAAGAGGGGGATTGTCAAATAGGGCAGGCAACTGAATGGAGGAGAAAAGTGGGGGGCCAACAGCATGAGGATAGCATGGCAGAGATGAACCAATGTATGCCAGTTGTAAGCATTAATGTAGGTGGCCTCAATCACCAACAAAAAGAAGCACAAGGAAAGTGGATCAAGAGACAAGATCCATAAAATGCTGCATATAAGAAACACATTTGACTAGAAAGAAAATTCATAGACTGAAAGTCAAAGGAGAGAAAACAATGTTCCATGTGACAGGAAATCAGAAAAAAGCAGAGGTAGCTTGCCCATCAACCACAGAATGGATAAGAAAGATATGGTATTTTTATACAATGGAAAGCTACTCAGCTATAAAGAAGGATAATCTTGAGGCTCTTGTAGGTAAACAGATGCAACTTGAGATCATGTTCATGTGTGAAATGGTTTCAACTCATAGGGATGAATACTGTGTTATCTCTTTATCATAAAAAACTGAAGGCGTTAGTGGGATCCAAAATGTACAATAGATACTGTGAAAGTGATGGGGAGGAAACATCTAAAAAGGGAATGTGGTAACCAATGCTAATTTCCTATTATCTTGTTTTGAATTCCTGTATAGTTTTCATAGTTTTGTTAGGTTTAGCTTTATTCTATCTTGTTTTGTTTAATTTTATTATATGTGATGGCATGGGCAGCTATTTCAAAGATAACAAGATATATTATGGTATCCATTGCTGATTTCCTATTGTCTTGTTTCAAAGTTCTGTATTGCTCTCATTGTTTTGTTTTTATCGATTTTACTGTTTTGTTTTGTTTGATTTTATTATGTCTGATGGTATAGACTGCTATTTTGAAGAGAACAAGACATTTTGGTAGCTATGGTTAATTTCCTATTATTCTCCTTTGAAGTCTTGTATCACTTTCATTGTTCTGTTCTGATTAGCTTTATTCTGTTTTATTTTGTTTCATTTTATTCGCTTAAAAATAAAAAAGAAGAAGATGTAGGGGTTTTTATACTATGGAGTATTACTTGGCCATAAAGAAGGATAAACTTGAGGCATTTATAGCTAAATGGATGTACCTTAAGACCATAATCTATTTTTTTTGAGACAGTGTCTCCCTGTGTAGTTCAGTCTGGCCTTGAACTCACGTGATCCTCCTGCCTCAGCCTCCCGAGTGCTGGGATTACAGTCATGTACCACCACACCCAGTCCATTGAGACCATAATTTTAAGTGAAATAAATTGAACACACATGTGTAAATATCATACTGCTTCTCCTGTGCGAGAAACTTGAAGTATAAATAAGAACCAAATTATATAATAAATATTGTGAAATAGGAAGAAATTGTTTAAAAGGAAAGAGGAACAGAGGGGAGAGGAAGGAAGGGAAAAGAAAAAATGAAAAAAAATGGAAACAAATTTTTGTAAATAAGGAGGGGAGAGAGGGGTTGATGGGAGGGGAGGGAAATGAAAGGAAAAAAGGGAACAAAGACATACCACGTACAGGTACAAGATCCCTAGGATGAATATGATCATTATGTATATCTAACGTGTACCAATAAACTTAATAGATTAAAAAACTGAATTGTGTTGATCATTAACACTGCTCCAGATCATTCCAAATCCACTTCCTTTTCTTAGTCATTTACTTGTTTGCTTTATAGTAAAAGAGGGAAACCAGATGTGAAGATAATTTTTGAAAAACATGTCTCTAAAACTAGAAGGGTGATTTTTAGCACAATTGCTACCTACAGGGAAATAAGACCATTAAGATTTTGGAAGTTTTCCGAGTTATAAAAAGTTCACTATTTCAAAACCTTTCTGAGTCATAAAGAAAGAAAGACACTTAACTATTTGATTAATATCTGATTTGCCAAGATAATAGTTTTGAACCACACTTCAGTAATACAGCAGAATTGTATCTTGCATGTTTTATAATTTTGAGTACTTGAAACTACAGTATGCAATTATTGTACAAAACATAGTCATGTTCATTATATAGGGCTTATGGCTTAATTTTATTATTTCAAATCATTTAAAAGGCTTTTAATGTCCATGCTTTTCCTTTTATAGTATATTGTGGGCTGTAGCTATAAATTTGGTTCCAATGTTCCTTATGCAAAAATAAGATTATATTTATTATTGTGTTTGGGAACACTTAATGTCATGGCAAAAATCTCCGCAACTTGTTATACAGTAGAATGCACATTGTTAAAAGGAGATAACCAAAAAACATGGCAACATAAGTGTAGGCAAAATAATAACCTCTTCCTCCAAAGATGTCCCTGCCTAGGTTCATTATAAGTGAAGAGGCAGGCAGGATAGAAAGAACCAAAACTTTGGCAGTCTGAGAAGGGGCTCAGTTGCTGGTTTGAAAGAAAGAGGAATGGGGTGTGAGCCACAGAATGTAAGTGAGCCCTAGAGGATGGAAAAGACCAGGAAATAAACTATCCCCCTAAAGCCTCCAGAAAGAACACTGAATTTGACTCACTGAGAACCATCTCAAACAGCTAAAATTATAAAATAGTTTGTTTTAAATCACATGGGTTATGATGAATTGTGAAAGTAGAAATAGAAAACTAATAGAACATAAAATTTTAGCACCTTGGTCCAGACTGAAATATTTGAAATAATTTTAAAATGAAAGCATTTTATTCATTTTAAATCAGTTACAGAGTGATACTGTGATTTCATCTCAACCTGAAGAGTTTTGCCAAAATCAGTACAACTACTACTCAGAAGAAATGCAGAGTTTGTGAAAGGTGAAACACAATTCTTTTTAGATATAGGCTTCCGGCAGAGATTTAGTTGACTTGGGTCAGTTGAGGAAACATAAAAGATGCAAAAGAATGGCTCAAAGGAACTGGGCAAGCAAGAGCAATCCAGAGATGCAGTCATGTCCTGATGTGCACACTCAACAAGTCACCAGATCCCTTAGGCCTCAGATTTTACATCTGAGCAAAGCACATTACAACACCTGCCCTTCTCCCTTCTCATGGTTACAGTGAAAACTAATAAAATTCTATTCATGAATCTACAAGTAATATATACAGTATGTACATCCCTCTCTAATTTTTAGTTTAGTAGTCACAATAACTTATTTTGCTACAAATCACAGTTACACTCCACTAATGGTTTCCTTTCAAATAATTTCATGCTTGGAGATGGTTGGTAGTTGCTTATTTCATCATGTGACAGTCGATCAGATAATATCTCATCTATGGTCAGCATGAGCTCATGGCTTTAAATATGTCTTCATTCCACAGGTTCCAGAGAGACCAACCCAGAACATTTTGTTTGACCTTGAGGGCATTAAAAAGGAAATGGCCTTATGCCTTAGGTCCTGGTTACTTCCCATTTTGAACTGAGTGTAGGAAAATTTGAAATCTGTGGGGAGCAAGAGATCCTATTTGGAACAACTTCAACTTTTCTGGAGCCTACTGGGAAACCATGGGGACATACACAACCTTTTCTCATTATTCATTAATTTGTAACTTTCATGCTGTTACGGGGGCAGGGAATCAAACTCACAACCTCACACTCACCAGGCAGGCACTTGTACCGCTGAGCCATATCCCCAGCTTGGGGGGGGTCTTTTGAACTATAGCCATTAGACTGCTTCATGAAACATTTTAGGATAATGTGTGTTAAAGACAGTCCTGCACCACTCCTAAGAACTGAGCTTGTCCTAGATAAATTTTCCTTGCATTCTATTCATTTTAAAAGCTTATTACTTGAAGTGCTTTACATATGGGCTGTATATGTGAGTAAGGCTTGGGTTTCTTCTTCCAGGCGCAGGCACGAGTACCTCTAACACAAAATGGGAAGTGAAAAAGGACAGATCCCAGGCTAGGGATTTACTAAGGGGAAAGTAATCAATTCCATCTGGGAAAGATTTTACAAAGGAAGTGTTTGAGCCTTAAGGAATGGGAAGTACTTTAAAGTTTGGGGATAGAATTTTTGGATTGCTGAAAAGATTTTGCAAAAATTCTAGACATAAAAGGTGTAAGGCACAGCCAGGATCTCTGAATACATGAGTTATTCTTCATTAAACCTTCAATGCTTTTTTTCCTGCTTCTTCTAAGGACAGCATTTGTACTTATCATTGTGTTCAATGCCATATCGAGATCTAGGACATGTCTCTTTCTGAATTAAGGCTCAACACAGTATAGTAACTCTGGATGTTCCTTAATAATTGGTCTACTTAACACTAAGAAAGGCTATGTTCTTAGTATTTGAGTTGGAGCTTGGTAGACAGCAAGCAGGAAAGTTTTCACAGCTTTAAGAACCATGTTCCTGCCAACATGGTGGTGCACACCTATAATCCCCACTAATCAATTCATATATATATATATATATATATATCTCCAATATATACTCATACACTCAATTCATGTATATATTTGCATGCATATAAGCATTTATGTATGTATATGTACCGAAATAACTTCATTGGCTCTTAAAATTTTTAGACTGAGAAAAATATCAAGTGGTCATTTAACTTTGTACTTTTCACATTTCAAGGATATAAGAATCAGAGGAAATCTTGCTAAATCTCCATTCTGATTCAGAATATGTCAGAGCCTGGGAGTCTGCGATTGTAACAAGTTCCCAGCAGAAGGCCATGTGATTAGAGCAAGGGCAACACTCAAGAGCATGACTCACACTGACAAGTTTGTCTGAAGGAAGCTTCAAAGTAGGGGAAAGGGATTAACTGCTGATCTGTCAGTGAGAACAAACACGCTAACAGCTGTAATAGCCACATGTTAGAGAATGGAATCTGCAGAGACGTTGGGAGTTTGGGAGTGTATATGTAAACAAAATGCCATCCTAGAATGTTATCCTGATTGCCTTTATATTTTTCCTTAACAGCTCGTAAACTTCCTATTCATCAGATAAAACAGCCCAGCTATGTTTTCCTATCTCTATAGCTCAACCACAGTTTAGATTGTCTCTGCTTGAATCCATGGTAAGAAATGAAAATCTGAAATGGCAAATCTAAAAGATATAAATTTCTATTATATTATTCCTATTTATTTGAAAAATATGTTTTAAAAGGAATAATTTTAACACATTATACTAGTGATTTTACAACATACATCAGTATAATATATAAGAAGTAACTGTACAGAAATGGAGGAAGAAATAGAATTACATTAGGACAAAGTCATTATCTATTACAGAACAATCACATAGAGAATACTGAACAATCACATATAAAATAACTAAAACATGGTTTAAAATCAACACAGAAAATTAAGTGGTATATTAAAAATTGTTTATCACACAAAAAGACAATAAAGGAACAACAGATGAGAAAAGACTTAAAACATGAAGACAATAATGGATATAAATCCAATCATACCAATTGTTACATTCAAAGTTAATAGAAGCAAAACCACTAAAAGTTAGGACCTTATCCCCATTAAAATGTTATCAAAAAACAAAAGATAAGAAGTGTTGATGTGGAAAAAAAGTCACTCTTACATATTGTTGGTGGGAATATAAGTTAGCACAGCCAATATGAAGAACAGTTTCAAGATTCCTGCAAAAGTTAAAAATAGAACTGCCATATGATCGAGCAACTCCATTATTGGATATTTATCCAAAAAAATATGAAATCAATATAGAAGAATAGAGAGTTTTTTCTATATACATATATTTGCTCTTCCCTAGAGTTTAATATGAGAAATTTAAAAAATCAACTATTATGAGGAGACCATATAGTTTCCAAATGCTTCCTAGATGATTCTGGCATGCATTTCCCCACACACATTACTCACGAGAATCTCTTCACATGGTCAGATTGGATGCCAGGATTCTGTGTTTTAAATAAGCAAAGTTATAAACTCCTTCCCATGTTCTACAATACTAGGAACATTGTAGCAATCAATTTGGGATAATTATATCAGAAAGACCAATTTTCTGATCCTCTTTTAGTCACATTGCTCTGGTTCACCTACACTACGTATAGTAGACACTATATATAGCAAGTACCTCCCCAGCCTAATAAATTTAATCACCAGTTAAGATTGCCAATGCCAGCCGGGCGTGGTGGTGCACGCCTTTAATCCCAGCATTCAGGAGGCTGAGGTAGGAGGAGCGTTGTGAGTTTGAGGCCGGCCTGGGCTACAACGCGAGTGCAAGGCCAGCCTGAGCTACACAGTGTGACCCTGCCTCAAAAATCCAGGGCTGGGAGTTTGGCTCAGTGGCTTAAGTGCCTGCCCTGGCAGGCACGAGGTTGTGAGTTCAATCCCCAGTACCACAAAATGGTTCAATCATTTTATTGTGACTATAACCTAATTCAACTAATTATACATATAAGCCATGAAATAATCTGCTGAACTTGTGCCTAGGAGTGGTTTCTCTATTACAAAAAAAAAAGTGTGATAGACCTTTACAATTCAGTGTTTCTGAGGCCATATTACTCTTCCCTTAATCATTCACTACTCAGTGGGAGTTTTTCCATTCTTGGAAGAATGTAAGAAATATCAGAAACAGCCTTTATAGGCACCTTCTATTGCTTCATCTTAGTGATTGTCAAATTTAACCCCTATCTTCCCCAAGTCCCCACCAAAAAAAAAAAAAAATCAGGTTGATGAGATAAAGGGTATACTTTCCTATTGTTATCAGATGAAAGACAACTTTGTAGAGGAGAGAACACCAGGACTTTAACAAAATTAAGGTGACTCTCCATTACTGGGCACTGCTCATTCTGTCAAAGTAGTTCCTAAGCCTGCCTAGCGAGTTGCCTGAAATTCCTACTGTTATTCTGCATTTGTGAACAAAACCTTTAGCATTCCCATGAAAACTGGTTCCTAATGAGAACAAGATTATTGAGAGAAGAAAGTAATTGTAACCACTTTAGTTACCACGTATGTGAAGCTGATTTGACAGTGAGATAGTAATTGGAACCCTGGCTTCTGCTGTGAGCCACGTTCAGGCACAAGCATTGCAGTAATTGACTGACATCTTGTCCACAGGCTTTTGGCCCATTGTGGTCTGTTTTTAGGAAGGCCTCCTCCTGGTTGCCAAACTGGCTGCCCACATCCCTCCCGTGCCCCTTAGGGACCCTCAGGTATTAATGATTGCAAAAAAGCCTCCAATATAGAAAAGGGATGATTTTTCAACATTTTTCACATACAAAAGAACACAGGGTAGGGATAGAGCTATTTTCTCTCAATGCTTCCACTTGAACATTTGCTGAGCATCTGCCATGTGTGAGGGATTATTCTGGATGCCAGACAATTGAAGACAACTTAATATCGACATTGCCACCGAAGATCACAACCTCATTCAAACAGAAAAGGCAGCAGCACTGAGCCATCTTCAGTGGAGAGGATCACATAAGGGTACTTAATGTTCCAGAACAAATGGGCACTCTCACCCCTGTCTGGAACACCAGTTATCAGCATGGACCACAGCCCTGCAGTTCTGGAACTCGGGTACTTGGCCACAGATGGCTGCTGATAAACACCAGCAGTGGTTCCTGCCGCTTCACAGAGCCTGCAATAATATAACACTAACTGAAACAAGCAACTTCGGGAAAGATCTACATTTTTTTTTAATGCGGTACCAGGGAGCGAACTCACAACCTCATACCTGCCAGACAGGCACTTAAGCTACTGAACCAAACTCCTGGCCGTAGTTTTTTGAGACAGGGTCGCACTATGTAGCTCAGACCAGCCTTGTGCTCTCGTTGTAGGCCAAACCGGCCTCGAACTCACAATGCTCCTCCTACCTCAACCTCCCAAGTGCTGGGATTAAAGGTGTGTGCCACCACGCCCAGCAAGATCTACATTTTTCTACTCTATTCAATAAATAAGCATATACCCAAGGTGAATACTTTATTTAATTTGACTATAACTTACTGCAATGGTATGAACCTGTGCCAAGAGAAGAGAGAAGACAGGAGGGGAGGGGAGGAAAGAGCAAGTGAGGAAAAGCAGAATTATTCAAATATTCCAGGTAGAGGTACACAAGAGAAGTGACTATCTTACTCCTCTTGGTAGTTCAATGGAATTGCATTTTCCAGGGCATAAAGGCGAGTTGGTGATTAGAAGAAAAATCATCAAGGTGAGTTGGGGCACCAGATAGCTATTTTGAAAGTCTGAAGTTGTGAGAGGATCTTTGACTGACATCCTTAGGGACAGAGGGAGATATTTCAAAGGAGGAAGTGGCTCACACATAAGTAAAACCATTACATGAAAATTTACCACACATAGGGTAAGTTTGCAGTCTCTTGGTGGGTTAACTAATGCTTAACTTGTAACACCCAGCTGAACTGAGTCAGCATGGTGCTGGGTGTGGAAAAATCACCTGAGGATTGTTACCAACAGCATAAAAGGATAAATGCAGGGGAAGATTAGTGCTGTTGATTCTTCTGGAGAAGCTTGTTGCCTTGGGTTTCCTGATAAGAATTCAGCTGTTATCACTGGAGGAGCTCAGGTCCTCACTGTCACTGAGGATGACTGCGGTTCTCTTCAGGGGAGCTCTGGTCCTTATTTTAAGATCACTTCCTGGCTCCAATGCAGATCTTTCCTGCTGGCACAGATCCTTCATCCCACTGACACAGACATTCTAGCGTCCACCTCTGGCCTTTGGGCCTTTCCAGCACAGATCTTTGATACAGACTTACATGAGACATTGTTGTGGGCTCTAGGCATCCAGCTGGACTCGTGGAGGACATTGCTATGAGTCTAAGTCTTCAACTGGACTCATGCAGGACATTGCTGTCGGATCCAGGCCCTCATCCGGATTCTTCGGGTCTCTTGCACGTGGATAGATTTCTTGCTCTCTTCTGTATTTGACTTTTTGGGTGAATATTATAAAATAATCCCACAAATTATGTGTCCTGAATTAAATCTATTCCCTTGCAAACCCTGACTAAAACAAGTCTCTAACACAGAGGCGCACACACTCCCAACAGCCGCATGTAAGAGGCAAAGCAGGAATTCCAACTGTATGCATTCAGATGCAGACACAGAGTTTCCTGCACATCTTTTATCTGCTCTCTTGGCACCTCCTCACTCCAACACTTAGCAAGGTCCTGTTATTTTTTTTTCCCCTCCAGAGAGTCTTAAGAAATTCCCCAGCTCGGACTTCCTGCAAAATGGCTGACCTGATAACACCACCATATGGAGACTCCCTGGAATATACCATCCAAATGCTGGAATACAAAATAATATAATAACAGAAAGAAGGAAAGGGGAGGGAGATGGGTCCCCTGGACCTAAGAGGAGTCTAGGACGAGAACTGTAGCCCATGGAAAGAGTGAAAAAAGAAGAAGTAAACAAACAAAGGTGGCGGCGCCTCTGACCAGAACTGGATCCAATTAGCGGAGGACTCAAACTGGGAAGGTGCGATTAAATTGCTCACGATGCAAGATTGAACTTCTGCGGCTAAGGCGGAGACGGCGGAGGCAGCGATCGATCGTGGAAAGAGGTGGTCGCGAGCTGCCGAGTGAGTAAACTCGGCGGGCCCCAGCCCCCCACACCCCACTCCCCAGGGAGAGCGAGGAACAGGCTTCCATCTTGAGACCAGAACCGCACCTAATTAGGCATGGTTCCTTGCCCACACTGGCCCCTGGTGGGTCCTGGCAGAATCTGCATGGGTGCCCTGGGAGTGATAGAGGAAGTTAGGCGGACAGCCCTATCCTTGCGTACTTCACCAGACATCCACGGAGCAGAGGCAGGCTGGGGAAACACAGCAGAGCCCAGGAAAACGCCAAGACAGAAAGGCAGAGAGCGCTCTCCAGACTCCAATACAAGCAGCACAAACCCAGGTGAAGCAAATGCAGACAAGGTCGGGAGTCCAAAAATTAAACTCTCAGAGGAGATGACAACTGAAGTGGGGAGACAACTCCATGAAGCTATGAAAGAAATTAAAGTGGCACTGTTAGCCCAACTGAGAATTGAAATGAAATATATAATAGGGCAATCCCTAAGCGTCTCTAAAGGAAACATAGCCGGAAATGTGGAGGATGGAAAATCAAAGGAAATTGAGAATGAAACAAATAAAGACTTAGAACATATCAATCAGATTCAGAGAGATTGCCAGGAACTCAAAGACTTCAATAAAAGTTGGCAGAACCACCTGAAGGAGACTAAAGATAGTGTTTCATATCTAGAAGAAAAAATGGCCACCTCAGAGAGAGAGAGAAAAGACCTGTCAAAAATGGTAAGAAGTCTGGAAGCGGCAGTGCAACAACTGCAAGACAACCCAAGGAAATATAATTTACGAATAAAAGGTGTGAGTGAAAAAGCAGGGGTCAATACAAATCAAATTAAAAGCCTATTTACAGAAATAATTACAGAAAATTTTCCAAGTATGGGAACAGGAAGAGACTTTCAGAGAACTGAAGCATATAGAACTCCAGCTAAACTTGACCATAATTGGCCTACACCCAGATGTATAATAGTCAAGATTCCAGAAATTCAGCACAAAAACAAAATATTAAAAGCTATTAGAGAAAAGGGACAGATTACCTACAAAGGAAGGCCCATCAGAATCACAACAGACTTCTCAACACAAATCATCAGGTCAAGAAGAGCCTGGAATGAAATATTTCAAACCCTGAAGGAAAATAACTTTCAACCCAGACTGATGTACCCTGCAAAATTATCTTTTAAAATCAATGGAGAAACAAGATACTTCCACGACAAAGAACAACTAAAAGAATTTGTGACAACCAAGCCAACCCTACAAAGAATACTGAAGGACATTCTAGAGAGAGATAAAGAAGTCCACTGCTCCAGAAACAGCGACAGAGAGATACCACCGAGCAGGGCAGACAAATGAATAACCCATCAATGGGAGTTAAGTCCAGTATTGTTTTCAATGAGCTGTTTAGTTTAATCCTATTCTAACTTGACTGGCCTAATTTTTTCATACATGATGACAAAGACAGCTATCTTAAAGATAACAAAATTTATAAGGGTAGCCTTCAATGATATGTGATCACCTAGCTTCAAAACCAGGTATTACTTTTGCTGTTCTGTTCTGAGGGATTTTAACTTATCTTAGTGTGTTTGCTTTACAACAGATGATATAGACAACTGCCTTGAAGCTAATATGAGGCATTGTAGAAATCAACGTTGCATTACTATGTATTGCCTCCATTACCTTATTTGTTATTGGTTTTATTCAATACTATTTTGTTTGACTATACTTGGCCAATTGGTAAGGGCATTTAGTTTGAAGACAATAAGAGGTATTACAAGGGGAACCGAGGAAGGAAGCTATGGAAAAAAGACATAGTTTTATATGAGGGTATTCATAAGGTAGTTTAAAAGTCTATAATACTAAATGCATTAACTGGTGACAGAGAACAGTTGATATTCATATGATCAGATCAATCCTACATGTCTTTATTTGTCAATCTGAACAGCCCCCTTAATGGTAATAATATACAATGTTGCAACCACTGTAAAATTCCAACCATCTAAATTCCTAAACCTATAATTTTACAGTATCGGATATGTTGTTGTTGTTTGCTGATCTCTTTAGTTTTTTGTTTAAGTATGACCATTCTTTTATCCTTTATTGGTTTCACTCTGAACTATTTAGCTTGATTATATTAGACCTGATATTATGAGTAGTTATTTCAATGATAACAAGAGGTACTCTAAGGGGAAAGGAAGAAAGGAAGGGAAAAAGAAAAAGACATAAATAAGACAGTTAAAAAAACTGTATTACTAAGTACATTAGCTATTGAAAAAGAAAAATTAATATTCCTGAATTGATAAACCTTGTGTGTCTATGTCTGTCAATATAATCAACCCCTATGAAGGTAATGATATGTAATATTGTAACTACTGTCAAACTTCAACCACCTCAGAGTGTAAACCTACAGTGTAATTGTATCAGATCTGTCGTTGTTGTTGTTTGTCTTTCCTGCTTTTTGTTTCTATCTTCTGTAACTATTTTCTTTTAAATAAAAAAAAGAAGAAATTCCCCAGCTCAAAGAGTGAAATCCCAGCCGACCAATACTGTGAGTCAGGGCACAGAAACCTAATGCATATACACACACAGCTGTCCTGTACATCAAGGCCTGGTTTTCTTTAGTGAGTAATGATGAAGACCATGACACACAGGAGGTGTAATTGGCTGTGGACATTGTGTTAATTCCCTGTGGGATGGAAAGGTCATTCATTTTGAGCCAAGGGACAGCCTGACAGCTGCCATCCCAACACCTCAGACTACCAGAGAAGCCTCCTGCTGTGGATGCTCATGAAGTAGGAACAGGGAAACATCTGTCAAATTCCAGTCGCTCTGCCCACACCTTTGCTCCCTCCATGACTGAGAGGAAACAACAACAAAGGAGAGGTTAGAATGTAAAAATTTCCTTCGTGCATGCCGCATTGACTAATAAGCATCATGCTCTTGGGATCTTTGTTCCATCAGGGAAAAACCAAGGAAAGAGTGTGGCTTTCCATTCTGGTCTGACAAGAGAGGAAAGTGAAAAGTAATGACGTTGTCTAACAAGGACAGAAGTTGCCAGTGCCTAAGGAGAGTGTACAGTCCCGTTCCCAGCAGGTTTGAAAAAACAATGACTCGGTTAGCAACATCAGTGTTTTGAGAGTACCAGAGACAATGCTCTGCGCAAGTGTTCTTGCCAATTTAGAACTACCTGTGGCTCGGTTTCCTGCTTTTGACATTACTTGGTGTTCTTGACAAACTGACCAACACAAGGGAAAGTACCTTTCCCTGGGAGTGTGCTCCAGGCTGTGTGTGGAAGGCTTGTTTGACTGGTAACCTCTCCCTTCTAATTGGCACCGATCCTGCCCGCTGTGTCTTCCCTTTGGCTAAGAATATGCCAGTGTCCATTGCCAAAGTATTTTTAAACAAATCCCAGACATCATGTCATTTCACTCCCGTACTACACTGTGAATCCTTAAAATTATGAACATTTCAAATATAACCACAATATTATTGTTATACCTAAATAGGGTATAAAACAATTTCTGAATGTTATAAATAATTTGCAATTTTCTTTTTAAAAAAAGGTTTACAATGCATTTGTTCAAAGCAGGTGAATACGATATCTACACATGACACTTGGATGTTTTTTCTCTATGTCTGTTTTCTCCTAGAGGACCTTCACCTCCTTTCTTTCCCTACCACTGGCTGGTTACAGTGCCCAATCAATTGTTCTGTAGAATGTCCCACATTCACAATTTGTCCATTTATTCCCTTTCTGATTTTCTTTAATCCTCCTCTTCTGTAAACTGGTGAGTTAAACTAGAGGTTTGATTACAGTAGGGGTGTGTGTGTGTGTTTATGTGTGTGTGTGTCTGTGTGTCTGTGTTGTGTAGATACACACAAACGGTGAGAGCAAGAGAGATAGAGACAGATTCAGGTATACACACACACAAACACCTCACTTTAACATAGCTTCTAACTTGGTATTCTTACACACCAAAACGCACACATGGCTAAGCAGCTGACATCAAATATACAGAGAATGTTTCACAGCTAGTGCCTCAATCTTCCTGTCGCATTTCCCATGAGGTGTGCATAACATTTACTGATGCTAATATTGATCAGCGTGATTACCATCCACTCCACTGTACAATTGAAAGTCAAACTCTCATGATGAAAGCAATCAAGCCAGATCTCACAGCTTCCCATAAATGGAGGCCAAGGCTTCTGCTCCAGCTCTGTTCCTGATTTCTTGCTTCCCCTCAGCCACAGCTTCTTACATGCACAAGTGGCCCTTAACTTCTGATTCTCCACAAAAATTAATTTTCTGGTAGCTACTGGGTTGAAATAACCCCCACAAATAAGGCTTCAAATATAAAATTGTTCAAGGAAAACAGCCAGGGTCACATGGGGTGCTAGAAAGTTTCAGATTCTAAATCCTATTGTGACATTAACACGCTCTGCAACCCTGGGCAGGTTATTCAACTTTTCTGAATCACAACTATAAAATAAGGAAGATTTTCTTAACCTCTTCCATCTCTGAATTCCTATGAAATAATATATTATTATTAATCCATTATGTACACATCCTTGTTATGTCTAGACTCCTTAAAAATAAACTAAAAGAAAAAAACAAGAATTATTACATGAAAATGAATCAGGAGAAATGTTGATGCAAGCCAACTTGATCTTTATCTTCTGAGAATTCAAAATTTGCTCTTTTGTGCAGTGCAGCTGAACCACTTCCATAGAAATTCTCTAGCAAAAATGCTCACCAACTCAGTTGCTTGAATCCCTGAAACACCTCCATCTTAATTGTTCAATTTGTCTGGGATTCTGAGATGCTCAGATAGCCTTCTAAACCTCCCAATAAATTTTTCTTTTTAGGCTTAGGGTAGCCACATTGGTTTCTGTTAGTGTTATCAAAGGAAACCTCGCTTTTCTGCCCTCTGGCCTACGAGGTGTGGTTCAGATCCAAAGGCTACCTGAAGATTTGGTGGGGAGGAGAGATACTGCATTGGCCACAGCAGTGTCTACCTGCAAGTGATGGTGCTGACTATCTATCTGTGGTATTCACACCTACACTTAACTTCCCACAGGCTTCCATTCTTAAATAGTCCCCTGGACTCAAAATGAAGCAACCCTGTACTATGGAATAAATCCCCTGATACTGTGAATGCATAGGTCATGTAATTGCCTCCCATCTTGCACTCAATGCCCAGTCTTGAATGAGGTAAAGCTAAAATTCTCATCATCTGAAAGCACTGGTTTTCTGGTACCCTGTAATAACTCCTCTCCGCAGCTCACGTGATCGACGGTGCACTCCTATGGTTTCTCTGGTGGGTTTACCCTACTTTTCTTTGTCCCACAGAGAGCCTGGCACACACCATGGCCACAGGCAGTGCTCAGCAGATATATGTTGGATCAGCTCCCCTGACCCTATGTGGAGCCATCAGTGACCAGTGGTACAGACTTGCACTTGGTTGTCAGGCTGTTTCCAGCAAGGTTGGAGCAAAAGCCAGTGGAGCCTCAGAGCTGCTCTTGTGTGAATGAAAAATGTGCAAACTGGGGGTGTAGCTCAGTGGTAGAATGTTTGCCTAGCATTCTTGAGACTCTGGGTTCTGTCTCAAATACCACTGAGGGGAAAATTGCTTTATTTTTAGTTTGACTTATAGGGGATAGTATGGTAAGAAGAATATAAGCTGGATTGCAAACCCACTCACCCTTTATCTGGTGTTCTCGTCCAGTGCACAGTCCAAGCAACTGAATATGGTCTAGCCATGTAACTTTTATATTGACCCAAAAATCAACCACTGAAGGTAGCTTTTCAAGATTGATTATCATTTGTTCCTCTTTCTCACTGTCCTGCATTAATACCACGTACAAGAGCAGGCCTTGGGCACTGGCATCAGGTTTTGTACCCATGGATCTGCCTTCACTCACATTGTGCCAAGGGGGTACCAGAAATCTCCTGCGTGCCATTCAGATCAATGACTTTCACTTGTGTTAGGGGTTTTAACCTCTTGTTATAACACAGTGATGACCAAATGCCCAGAGTCTGACCAAGTGCACTCAGGCACAGCCAGACCCTACTCAAATGCATGACTGCTCCATAAACTTCTCACTTTCCATCCTGTCAGAGGTGAGAAATATCACAGCACTCTCTTGACACAGAACCAGGTGCACCCCAGAAGTGCAGGGAGTTGAGAGTGCATGGGGAGAAACGTTGGATCTTTGAAAGGAAGATGGAGCTAGCAAATAGATTTTTTACCTTCCGTCTCCAGCAGCCAGCATTTAGAGGCAGTCCTACATATTATTTCTCAGAAAAAAACCATCAGTCCCATTTGGCATCAGCACCCAAGTCACTCTTTTCACTCAGTCCTGTTCCCTGAGTTAGTATTGCTTAGCAACAAAGGAGCATGCAGTCCCTGGTCCTTAGCATCTACTTATCGAGGGACTCAAATTAAGGCCAGGATCTTGTTTCCCCATCAGATGATATCTGATGTTCTATCTTCCCTCAAAACTGAGAAATTCCTTTAGGACAGAATTAAAGTTTTTGGATTCCTAAATATTTGTTCCAAATCCACCCTTGTGCCCTTAGTCTCGCTGCCAACAAGCCTTCCTGTAACGCTGCTGTCCAGTGTAAGGCAGGCCACATATGGCAGACAGAAGCTGCAGGAGGAGTGAAAGGCCTTCCCTCCCAGACTCCTCTGGGGAGTTGCTTCTGCAGGGCCAAGGCGGGCTGGGGCTGATGCTTGGCTGTCCTCAGATAAAACCCCGGGAGAAGTCAGCAGAGGAGTATGGAAGGGAAGGGTTCCACCAGGAGCACACAACAACTTTGCATCCTGGAGACACAGAAGTTTAGACTCTGTGAGTCTTCTAGATAACATTCTGCTTATTAAGATCTCTGTTGAGTAAATCTCAAAGTCTAGCTCTACTGGCAAGATGGTGCTATCATTAATTATTTTAATGCACAATCCTGGCCCATGAAATTATAAAGAAGCATTAGTCATACTCCAGACCTCTAGACCAGTGGAGAGAGAGAAGACACACGGGAAAACTGATCAACCAGTTGTTATCAAACACTGCATTATTAGGTTTGAATAATGGTAACATGAAACAAAACAAGCAATATGGGAATGAGAAACCTAGAAAAAGCTTAAAGAAGGGTAGAATTTTAAAGGGGGAAAGAGTCTATAAGACAAGAAGAACAGGTGAATTGAAGACCTGGACAAAGAAGTGGCAGAGAAGAATAAATATCCATATCTGAAGGAACTGTTGCAAGAGTGGAAAACTAATGTGGAAGAGAAGGTAGAGGATTAAAGTATACTATCAGTCTTGGCTGTCTTAAATAAAACCAATGCTAATAATTAGGGGGTAAGGAGAAGTGTCAGAAAAATGAACATTTAACAAGCTCCATGATTCTCTGCCTCAATATTTTCTCTCTCTCTCTCTCTCTCTCTCTCTCTCTTCTCTCTTCTCTCTCTCTCTCTCTCTCTCTCTCTCTCTTCTCTCTCTCTCTCTCTCTCTCTCTCTCTCTCTGTCCTTCTCATCTCCCTCCTTCTCCCCTCTTTCCCTTTTTCTTTATCTCTCCCTCTCTCCCCATCCCCTCTCCAACTTCTCTACTTGAAAAGTGACTAAAGCAACATACAGGTGTTCTTCAGAATAGTCAAGGAACAATTCCTGGCGCTGAAGAGACTCTTCGGCTGCCCCTCACAGGGTTCTTTTTTAAAGAGTGAAGTGGTGATGGGACTCCAGCAGGTGGAGATGCTGACCTGGCCAGTAGAAAAGCCAGTTCCAAGCTGGCAAAGATACCAGTTACTTTGCCCCAGCTTCATCGGTGAGCTCATGCCCACCCTGCTCTACAGACCTCTGTACAGCTCTGCCAGCGAAGCAAATCAAATGTGTACAGTCCCTGGAACTAGATAGGCATGCGAGGAGGGAGCAGCATGCCTACACATCAAGCCCTTCCTGTGCTCTGTGTTCCTTGGGACCTGCCACTGTGGGTGGCACATCAGCAGCAGAACCAGCAGCAGCTGCCATAACAGATGTGAGTTTGTGTCAGCAGCCTCGAGGTTGGCAGAAATCTAAGGCAAGTGCCCGAGTATTTTCCTCAGCATCTGCAAGGAGTGAAAGCAGGGAGAAATATCAGACTTCAGAGCTCAGGAAAGAGAACAGAGGGAGCAGAATTTCCAGTACTGTGAATCATATCTGGAGTTGTCACCTGTGAAAAATAACTCCACTGGCAGATTGAAATAGTTTTTAAAGGACAATTCCCTGACAATGTCCTCTTGTTCATAGAGACATCATTATTTACTTTTTTAAAAAAATTAATTATGAAGTTATAAATACTTTTTAAAAAGATGCTAGAAAAATTTAATTTCAAGCAACTGGTAGTAAGAACAGACTTATACGTACTGCAAAGCCGGGATTTTACGTGGAAACTAAGTGCATAGCAGAGGGAAACTGCAAAGAGTTTTTTCCTTAGATTTCAGGCTCTGAAGCATTGTAGGATTCTTGGGCTTAAATATTCCAGCATAAAATATCTGCAAGCATCTGTCCTTGCACTTGGGTTCCTTGCAAAACGACACTTCCCTCGCAGTGAAGAGAAGGAAATCATTAGCCTGGAAAATTCACCGACTGGGAATGTCTCAATATGTTACAGTGTACCAAACCAGACAGAAGCCTCTGCAGGAACAAAAAAATGAAACTGAAAATACTATCAAATGCCCCATGGTGGGGCACAAATATAAATAAATTAATTAATGAATAACATGAAAAACATCTAGGAAAGGTAGTAACAGAAATTTTTTTTTAATTATAGAACTTCAGAAATCTTGCCCTAATTAAAATTAACTAAAAGAATAACTTGAAATATTCTCATTTCCTATCATTCTTGAGCCAAATTTAAGGGAATCAGAGAGGAGCAGGAATGAGTGAGCAGAACCTGAAGCGCCTTGCTCAGGAGTAAAGGAACGAAGGAAGCGGTATCATCTAGATGAGATGTTCCTTCCCCTTGCAGCCCCTCTCCCTTATGATCAGTAAGAGCTACTCCAGTCCAAGTATGGAAGGCTCTGAAAACTCACCACTATTTCTCCCAGTGATGGAAGCAGAAGCTGAAGACAATGAAGGAACCCATTACGTTAGGCTAATTGCCTCAAAACAATTCAATACTGGACTAAGTTGAGCAAGAGCAACAAGATAAGGAAAAATTCTGCCACCCTGGCGAATCCTACTTGCTTCTCCATTTTAATAATAGGATCTTGCAAAGCACATGAAGATCAGCTAGGATTCACAAGGATGTGCCCCTTGTTGTGGGGGCAAGAGGAAAAACTTCCACAAGTGCCTAAGGATATATATGTACAACAGGTTTGCTTCCAACAGTGTTTGCAATGTCTAAATGTCCCATTATGAAGCACTCAAATAGGACAATCCTTTATGGTACATATGTGAATATGCTATATAGTCACTGCACAGCAAAGAATGAAATGTCTATCTCAGTCATGTCTGTGCCCAGAATGGAATCTGGGTTATAATAGGTACGAAGCAAAAGATTCAGTGAGCAAAAATGAACACAGCACTGTGCAAACTTTAGAACAAATAAAACTTTTGCATATGAACATGGAAAGATATCTACTGTTGCATGGAAAATACCAAATCATAAAATAGTATGAGCCCATTTTCACTCAGTGGTTTACGCACATTTATGTCTTTATACATCTCTTTTCCTTTTAAAAATAAGCACATTAATATATGTATTTGCTATTTATATATGCAAGTAGCATCTGTAACAGTCTTACTTGCTGTCATCCAGAACTTTGCTCTATTCTGGCATATGGCAAGGTGAGACTCCTGGCTCTATGATTGGGTGGAGGCTTAGGTTTAGTTTGGGGCAATGAGTTGTGAGCATAAATAATCTGTCACTTTCGGGCCAGCGCTTTCACATACCAACACAGGCCTCAGAATTCTCTTCCCCTGCCAAGTTTATCTTGAAAGTATGTAAGTGTTGTGATCAAGCATTTGACAACCTGTCTCCTACAGGGACTGTGATGAGCACACCCCTGGTCAATCTACAGGGGCATACAGTGGGAGTGAGAAGTAAGTTTTTCTGTGTCAAGTTACTGTGTTTGGGATTGTTACCCCAGCAAAACCTACCCTATTTCTGACTACTACAAAATGTGCACACACACACACACACACACACACACACATGCATACATACTTGTGTATTTATATACATTATATATATACATGCTTACATATATATGTGTGCATATTTATTTTTGTATATATACATATGTATAAATGTAATGTTCACATAAAATCTGGAAGACTATACAACAATCAGAAAAGGATTTTTGTTTCTGAAGGTTGGATGGGGAGACCTTCAGTACCTATTTTATGTAATTCTCTATTTTGAAAATTAGTTTTGCTCTAAACATGGATCACTTTTATAGCCGTTTTGAGCACTACTTGTGCACATGAGTGCATGTGTGTGTGTGTGCATGTGTGTGTGTTCAGTAAGGACTGGACCCAGGCCACTGCTTTTGATTTACTCACATATAAGGGCAAGACAAACAAGCAGAAATTTTAATTTGTAAATCTTTTCCTATTGTGTCCATCATCTTTTAACGTTAGGACCCATGGGACTCATTTAACTGAGTAGGTTAGGAAGACAAAGTTTTCTCCCCACGTCAATCTAAACCAAACTGAGATTAGAAAGGTCTATTTTTCCCTGTTCTGCTTTTTTTCCCCATGCTTTTCTCTTCATTGATAATTTCTATCTCCTTTTTCCTAATCATCACTATATACAAGGTGCAAAAATATTCTAGGCTTCTCCTCCAATCCCATCAAGACTCCTATCAGCTCCTTCTCTAAGCCACTGATTCCCTGTCTCAGCTGTGTGTTAGTCAGCCTGGTGAGATTTTAAATACACGGTGTCCAGGCTGCCTCTCAACCGAGTCAACCAGAATCTCTGCTGGTGGGACAAAGGCAACTAAAGTTTCCAACACTTTCCAGGTGATTCTCATGTACAACCAAGGCAGGGAAAAGACTCAAAGAAAGGAGCTGGTGCAGAATTACTGCTGTAAGCTGATAACAGCTTGAACAGTTTGTGACCTCTCCAAGAAAGAAACCTATATTGATAGCTAAAA
Source organism: Dasyprocta punctata (assembly GCA_004363535.1). Classification (NCBI taxonomy): domain Eukaryota; kingdom Metazoa; phylum Chordata; class Mammalia; order Rodentia; family Dasyproctidae; genus Dasyprocta; species Dasyprocta punctata. The sequence continues at coordinate 51,473 of RJWM01010673.1, forward strand.
CTTTGAAGCATCAAATGAAAAGTAAATCCTCCAGAATCAAAAGACCATCTCTACCCTCTGTCCTTGAAGAGAAGGAAAAAGATGAAAGAATTTAAGATCAATTATTATTTCATAACATTTGTTTATTACATGGAAGTGGCATTCCAATGAGACAAACATTAACTGCTCTGAGCTAGGATGTTTGTATTGTATATCATTAAGTCGTACCAGTTATAACTTTGCAATTACTAATATCCGAAGTACTATTTGTCATTTCAATTCCATGAAAAATCCATGATACTAAGAGCAATTTCAAAAGCCAACCCAAACTCCAAGTCTCAGCTGTCTCATTATCTGATTCTAAAGATTAAAGTTACTTGGATTCAGAGCAGAGATGTCGATGCCCAAAGTCCAGGCTTTGGAAACAGAAGACTGAATAATCTTTGTGATGATAGATAGCTAGTGAGTCCTTCAGAGAACACTGACCTCTTTCCATCTGCTATTGGATCAAATTACACACTGAAAAACAAGGAGGCAAGACAGAAAAGAACCTGAGAAACCTTCTTCAATAAACATTTCCAAATGCAGGCATGGGAAGGTAACATCCTAATAATAAGAATGAGATCAACTAACCCTTTAGCTTACCACATAAACAAATTTAAATGGCTAGTCTTCCACAGCACTGAGCCAGTTTCTAGCAAGAAAGACTTTGTATTTTAAGAAAGGTCAAGGATCTGGAGTCTTCCCAGTCAAGCTCGTTGAGCAGAATTCCTTCTCCATAAAGCTTGAAGAAATGCCACTTTTATTACAATCTATTTAAATGATATCTCCTGGAGTTACAGGAATTTGTGATGGTTGGTAAGTACTAGGATTAAAAGGATTTTGAATAATGTAGCATTTTGTTACGCTGCTGTAATAAAATACACTGGGCCGGTAATAAGTAGAGAAAAGAGGTTTATTTCACTAACAGTTTTGGAGGTAAAAGTCCAAGGTGAAGTGATTACATCTATTTGGGCTCTGATGTGGGACCCCTTAGCTACGTCATATCAAAGCAGACAGCATCATGGTGAGAACACATGTGAGAGATAAGATAAAATAGCCAAGACAGGAAGTTGGCAAACAAGTTTGGAAGAGGCATCAAGCTTGTTCTTTTGTAACAACTCACCCTTGCGGAACACTCCTTGAAATAAGCATGAATTCCTTTTATAAGCAGTGTCCCCAGTAACTCAATTATCTGACACTAAGTTCTATCTCTTAAAAGTTAGTTCCACACCCTCTTAATACTGCCACTCTGAATATCAAGCTTCTAACACAAAAACCCTTGAAAAACACTCAAACCATGTCCAAACCATAATAATATACAATTCTCTAAAATTAAACTCTCTTACAACCAGTCTGAAATAAGGTCTCACAAGAGATAGAGTCTGGGACCCAGAAAGACACAGCAAGATTGGGTCCTAATCATTGCCATAGGAATATCTTCAGAAGAAACATACGTGCAGAAGAACTGAGTTCAGCCTTGCCTGACCAGACAAGCCCATCTCTCTCACAGCTCAAGGCAGAGGCAGACAGCTAACTCCCAGCTGACCTGGGTAAGCAGATGTGCAGATGTGTGAGCAAGAATTAGCAAATGCTGCTTTCAGTCACTGAGATTAGAGTGGCACATTCTCCAGCACAAAAGGACTGATACATAGTCCATGCCTTTCCTCCTTAGCCTGAGAGGTCTTGGGGAACTGACAGTACTTTCAGAAGTATTTTGATAGAATATTTGCAGTGAAATTCACAAATGAAAAGAAGAATGTTATGGCCTAAAGAAGAACTAGCCTAAAGCAATGGGGTGGGTGAGGGGAATTGCTTGGAAATTTCAAATCGCATACATCTGACATGCTCATTGACTTCACTCCCTCCGTTTTCCTAGACACTTACCAGCTCAAAGGTAAGGAGAAGAGGGGATAAAGCATTGTACTTCAATGCATCATAGTAATAAAACCATGGGCTACAGAATACCAAATTATTTGGGAGCTAGTGGGAATTAGCAGAGCAAAATAAAGTGAGCAGTCATCACAGGCATTTTGCTGCCCCTCACAGTTATAAAAGCAATGTTTGACTAGTGACTGTAGTATATTCAAGAAGTCAGGTAGTGTGACATTCATAGCATGCTGTAAAGTATTTCTGTTCTGGTCACTTTAACATTATTATGCATACAACAACTAGTTCGAGTTTAAATTTTAAGATTTGGCCAAGCTAATGATATGTTTGGTGTACATCCTAGGAGTGACCAGATAGCCACAGAAAGGGTCACACTGAAGGAATGGTTCCCACGAATTCTTCTACAGTCTTAGCCACCATCAGTAACTCAGTGCTTTCCAATAAGCACAGTAGATTAAAAATTATGGGTGAGGGTCAGGGATTTAGCTCAGTGGCATAAGTGCCTGCCTGGCAAATGCAAGGTTGTGAGTTCAATCCCCAGCATCAAAATAAAAAATAAAAAATAAAAAATAAATGCAGCGAGGCTAAAGCTGTCCAAGTTCTCAGAGGCTTAATCCTCATGTAGATCCACATCCAACAATGGTTCAGTTTGGGAGGGCCATTGGCAGCATGGCACGCTTCTTGTAATGTGGCTGTATCTGTATCAAAGGAACCATTTCATATAGAGTAGGTTCAGAGTACCTAGGAGGAGAAAGGATTTCACAAGCTCAGAGAAAAGATCTATGCACTATTCTGTGTCTACATTGCTAATGAATGTTTATCTGATACATGTTTTTGTGTGACAGAAAAAGAGGTTATGTGTATGCTGTAAAAAGACTTTGTAAAGGACATAAATTACAGCAGGCTTACAAGTATTATTAAGAGTAATTATATTTAATTAGAGTACAGCAGACTAAGTGATAAATATAAATGTCTAGAATTAGATACTTTTCTTACAATTTCAAATAAGATGAGTCGGGTGTGGTGGTGCATGCCTTTAATCCCAGCACTCGGGAGGCTGAGGTAGGTGGAGCGTTGTGAGTTCGAGGCCGGCTTGGGCTACAACATGAGCGCAAGGCCACACTGAACTACATACTGGGACCCTATCTCAAAAAACTAGGGCCGGAAGTTTGGCTCAGTGGCTTAAGCACCTGCCTGGCAGGCACAAGGTTGTGAGTTCGATCACTGGTGCCACCAAAAAAAAAAAAAAAAAAAGATGAACATATATTGAATAACTCACACTGTAGAATCATATAAATTCTAGCTCTTGGATCCACTTGCTATAGATCTATTGTAAAGTTCAGCTTACTCATATGCAATAAAAGTCATATGTACCTTTAAAAATGTATTTAATGAGGTAATACAGAATTTCATGAAAACAGGGGAAAACATTTTGTGTTTTCAGTGCATGTTAGTTCCCTTTCTCCCCTCACCCTCAGGATGCAGAAGTCATTGAAGCGCCAAGAAGGGTATTTGGTCCATACAAAGACGAAATCACTGACAACACTGTCAAAGATGGAAACACCACTTATGAGGGCACCAAGCTCACTTGCCTTTTAAAACAAGAACGAATGATGTGGCCAGTATAACAGAAAGGGTTTCATAATACCCTTACAGGGAGAAGTAGAAACACCAGGAACATTATTTGAAACTGTTTGTTGAAATCCAAGACCTGAAACCCTACGTTTAGTCCAGTGATAGAGCTGATGTTAAAACACCTCTTCTCCATGATTACTGCTGAACATGTTGTATGATTTTTTTTGATAAGTCAGGAAGAATTTTCATTTTTTAAAATGTTACCTTTAAGTTTAGAATCTAGGTTCTAAATCCTCTAAATATGTTGTAGCCATAGAATTTAGGGAAGAAAAAGTTCATGCTTCTTTTAAGAAAACAAATACTCATATTCCAGATCTCCAGTGTATCCTATTGATCTGGACTCCTCTGCTATAGAAAAGAAGCACCAGCTGGGTGATTTTGAGCAAGTCACATCTCTATGTAGACTCAGGTGACTGACAGGGGCTTTGCAACTGTGACACTGTGGAAAGAAATGCTGCTTGGAGTCTGGTAATCTGAATTTCTGCTATGTCTCCTAAAATGCCATGACTTTGATAAGTAGGTCCCTTCCTCTGAGCCCCAAGACTTGATATCCAATAAAAGAAGGTGATCAAAATTGCACCTAATATTGCCTCTACCACAAACATTACAAAAGAATAAACTAGGTAAAAGTTAAATTTTTGTTTTTGCCTACTCAATCTGAATAAGTATTGCTTGAAATGGCTATCCTCAAATTCCACACGATTTTCTATTTGCCCTTGCCCTGGCGTATATGCACTGATCTTATATTTGAGAACCAAATTTATTCTCCATTCTTGAAGTAGTTCCATATTCTCATGTTAATTTACTATGTCATCATTTTTTGACTATATTACACTTAAAACTAAAGATTGAAGGATCAGAGCAACAGACAATAATGATGATGATAACAATATTAAACTAACAGCATACCAGGTTTTTATTTAATGCTTATTATGTGCCAGTCTCTATAATAAGACTTTTATATCTGTCATCTCAATTCATCCTCACAGGTACCCGGGGATGCAGATTCTACCATCACCTCCATTTTATAGATAAGAGAAAAAACGATTACTCAGTTGGCTCATTTGACTAAGATTGCATAGCTTGAGGATGATGGAAGTCAAAGCTGGAAAAGTCTGTCTGATTCTGGAGCTATGCTGCTGTCTTCCTCTGCAGCGCTTCAGAATTCTAGATCTTTCCTTAAGGAACAAATAGATAAAAGCCCATGAGAAAGTCACTTTCTTTCTCTGAACTTTAGTTTTCTTACACATAAAGTGACTTTCACAGAGAGAGACAAAAGGCAGCAAGTACAAAGGCCTGTGAGCAGAAGAGAACATGAAATGCTGGAGGAGATAAAAGTTGAATACTGCTAAAACAGAAATTAAAAAGACAAAAAATGGGGCAGGAGAAAAGGGGCAGCTATACAAAGTAGTGCAGGCTTCATTCAGAGAAAGAAAAGCCATTAATAATTCTTAAAAAGAGAAATGACACGTGTAAATGTACTTTTTCAAAGTGTCGTGGTGGCAGTGAAATGAAAAATGGATTTCAAGGGAAGATTACAGGCCAGGAGCAATTTGGCACTGGCAGTCATTGTATGGCAGGTTGCGTAAGGATGACAGCGACAATCCAGAGAAATGTGAAAGGCAGAAAAATCACTAGGATGTGATGAATCATTGGGTGTGGGAAACAGAGGCAGGAGGCAGGAGGATGGGCAGGGTTGTGCCACCAGATGATGTTGGTGCTATTGTAGACAGCTAAGTAGGTAATATAGGCACTCAGACAGGGCTAGGCCCTTGAGGGAGTCAGTGCAGAGGATGAAAACACATTACAAGGCTTCAAGATAAAGATGGAATGATCAGCCCTACATGCATCCTCAAGGGATAAGCAATATACTATAATTGGTATCACCTGGTCCAGTAAAGTCTAGACAGACACCAGTCACCCAGGGGGGTGACCAAGACCTCCTGACCTATCTCTTCCTTAAAAGGTCTTTGTTCTTTCCATGTGGCACTTGTTGCATAACCTGCTTCCCTATTGGGTCAGTATTACCTAGGTGGCTATACTTGTGATCTGATTGGTTGATTGTAGTTTTGACCCATGTTGTACTTACCTTGTGATTTTACATCCACCTCGTGATTTTGCTCTATAAAACTTCCCCTGTGAAATGTGGTTTTCAGCAACTCACTTTTGGGTCCCCTCTTGTCTCTCAGGAGCTCTCTCAAAAAATTTTTTGCTACTCTTAAGTTCCATTGCTCCTTAGAATTCATTCTTCAATTTTAAGGAACACAAATTTGGTATATCTAATATGTGTCAGGTTGGAAGTTGCATTCATTTCCCCTATATCATTGCCATTTACTAAGATAAGAACAATGACAAAGAAGGCATTGAAAAAAAAATAAATCCAGTTTTGGACAAGGTAAATTACCACACCTGTGTAACACTTTCATGGAAATTATCTGGAAGAACTTGGAACTTGAGACAAAGATTTAGGATGAAAATTAAAATTTGTAAGTTATTTCACATATGTGAAAACGGAGAAAGGTGAAGCAGGAAGGGGGGTATAAAAATTAAATAAAAAAAGGATAAGCTCTGAGAAAAAGTAAAATCCAATCAGAGAGAAGAGTTGACATGATATTGGAAGAAAATAGTGTGGAAAGATATTCTAAGCCAACATGGAAAAAGCTTTGAGGAGAGGGCTGCACATATAGAACACGGTGCTACTGAGCGTTCAAGCAATCAAACTCTGAAGTGTGTCTTTGGATTCCACAATCCTAAAGCAGTAAGGATGTTGAGGAAATTCATGGGGACAACGGGGGCACGTATGGAAGGCAGAGTGCAACTGGTTCATGAAGACACGGAGGTGGGATGAGGTGGTGCAGGTGGGTATCTCTACACAGTTCCACTGTGAAACAGAAAAGGTCAGATGGAGGAAGGTGTTTTTCTCATTTGGTTAAAGCACATTTACATGCCCATAAGACAAAGCTAGTAACAGAGACGGCAAAAGTAAAGACACAGGGCAGGTAGGTGATAACTAATTCTTCAAAGTTCCAGAGGAAGTAGAAATGACAAGATTTATAGCCAAAGGTAGAGCAAGGATCAAAGAGTCTTCTGATACAACCAGAAAGAATTAGAAAGATGTGTGTCTCCGTGCTATACTAGGGCAGTTTTCCACAGTAGCTTCTGGGAACAAACAAAATCACAGCTGGGGAAAAGATAGGTTCAATGCAGAGAAACCTCAGAGACTGAACCTCCTGAGAAGCTTCTCAAAGTCCTGGTTTCATTTAAACCCTAAGCCAATGACATTTGTACCTCAGGTAGGGCATAGCGCTCAGTAATTTAAAAACAAAAACAAGAAATTCTCATGCATAGTTGAGTTTGAGAACTAGTTATCTATTATATGGTTGTATCGGCCAGCTCTCCTATTACTGGGATGAAATAACTAATAACTACAATTTAAAGAAAGAGTGGTTTATCGTGGCTCACACTTTCAGAGATTTCGGTCCATGGTTAACTGGCTCCAGAGCAGAAACATCGTGGCAGAAGTGTGTGGCAGATGAATGATCCAGGAAAGGGAGCACAGAAGAGCCGGAGAGGAAGAAGTCAGTAACCAGATATAGTTCCCAAGCTCATGCCCCCTTGACCCATGAGGACACACCCCGAAGTGTGCTTTATTAATCTCCTGGGCCTCTATCAAGCCAATCAAGTTGACAATCAAGATTAACCAACACAATGATTGAACATTTATCACTAATAATTAATTACATATATTTAGAACCCAGAAGAACTTTAGAGAACCTTCTATATAGTCTTTTCCAAATCAACAGCACATCAGCAGATTTATACAGGAAATGGAATAAGAAATATTAGAGTGTGTTACACATAGAAAGTAAAAGCATAATTCTGATAAGATTGTCTATGTGTATGAGTGAGCTGGTTCAAGATAGTGAGCTGATCAAGATGTAAAATGTTTTTTCTTACTATGACTCAAGTTCAGAAAAGTTTGAAAGCTAATTTAAATAAATTCATTTTACAGATAAGGAAATTGAGGACCAGATAGGTTAAAAGTCTTAAAATCATACATAAACAAATGATAGGAAATTCTAGACTAAAATTAAATTTTTTCTGAAAACTACTTAGTTTCCTGTCACTAGGACAAAATACCTGACACCTGACACTTAATGGAGAGGTTTCTTTTGGTTCATAGTTAAGTTCATGGTTGGCTACCCCCAAGGCAGGAATGACTCAGTGTAAGGGTATGGCAGAGGAAAACTGCTCACACCATCACAGCCAGGAAAAGGAGTGAGAATAAAGGAGCTGGGGACAAGAATACAACTTTCCAGCCCATACATTCAGTGACCTACCCGCTCCAAGTAGGCCCTACCACCTCACAGCACAGTTAGCTATGAACTCAGTTAATGAATCCACTGCTGAATCCTACTCCCTTCCAAAAGCCCCACTTCTAAATTCATGAGGCTTTTGAGAGACATTTTAGATCTAAATCATAACTGGCCCCTAATGATTCTCTGTTTCCTGTGTGTGTTGATTTCTCTTCTCAGCACTATTATAAGCTTCCTGAAGGAGATGATTATGTGTTCATATCTTTAGGCTTATTCATGCAGACCAAATTCTTTGTTTGCCACACCCCATCTGTTGCCTGCAGGTTTAGTTTTCTTCTTATTGAAGTACTTTTTCAGTGAAACTCTTGTTTACTCTGTTTTTAAAAATGCTTTGTTTTGACCTCAATTTCAATGACAGTTTAGCTCAGGGATTCTCAAACTATAATGAGCATATGCAACACCTGGAGATCTTGTTAAACTGAGGAATGTGATTCAGAAAGTCTAAGATGAACTCTGCAATTCTCACTCACTTCTGGATGCTTCCAGTGCTGCCAGTCCTTGGGCCACAGTGAAAGTAGCAAGGGTTAAGCAGATTCAGAATTCTGCATTAACACTTATTTCCTCCCAGCAACCTGGTGATACTTTATGGTCCTCTGATCTCTACTACTAGGGACAAATTCTATAGCAGACCAGTATTTGTTTTTAGGAAAACTCTTGTTCTCTTCGATTATTTTTTAAATTTTTCTCTTGATCTCTGATGTACTACAATTTTGTTATGATGCATCTAGATTTATGTTTATTTATCCTACTTGTGGCCACTTCACCAACTGTGGAAATTATCAGTCATGACTCCCTATAATATGGAGTATGGTTCTTACATTCTAACATAGGGAGACACACAATAAGCAATATTTATAAATAAGTAACATGACAAGTTAGGTGACAGCTCCTCCAGGTAAAACAAAAATTTTACATGGGTGAGGGATGGAGGTACAATTTCAAATATGATGGTCAGGACTCACTGATATTCTAGCAAGTGTTCTACCACTGAGCCACATACCTTGACCCAAGAATGTGACATCCTAGTAAAGGCAAAGAGGCTACTGGGAGAGAGTTCCAGGCAGAGGAAAAAGCCAAGACAAACCATCTAGAGGAGACTGGATGTGTGATGACAGAAGAGGAAGAATCACATGGGAGGCCTAGAATAAGGAGTGAAAGACATTACGATTCTCGGAAAGTTTGAATTTAATGAGAAAATCAGGTAAGAAGCATTGAAGACAGTGGTGCACTGGCAAATGCTTAATTATAGAGCACGAAGAGTGTTCACATCATGGGCATCAGGGGAAGCAGAGATGTGACTGCCCCCAGTGTAGACGCTTCTCCCTGAAGCTCACACATTCTGCATTTTAATGCTCAGAGAATGCTATTGGGTAAGCAGAATACTCATCTGGAAGCAGAAAAATAAAGCTTGAAGGCAGGTCTGTAAAATAAAAGTGCACTAATGAAATTTAATGTCCCTTAAATAAGACTTCTATAATAGGTTCTTCTCAAATGATGTTCCTTTAAAAATTCTGTGTCCTCATAACAAAATGTGGCACATGTTTTAATCAGGCAATAACAGCTACATTTAATTTTCTCTTCAGCTTCTAGGATGATTAGAAGCAAATGTTTTAGCCATAATGAATTCACTAGCAAAGCTCTTTTGGCTGATCGAATATCCCTGCTCCCACATATGCTATTTATCTTTTATGCTCATTCTATTGGTCCTATTACATATGCATTTTTATTGCAAGTTATCTCAAATGTGTTTAGAAGGGAAGTTGCACAATACCAAAAAAACAAAAATCTCTAGAAACCTAGGCTTTTTTTTTCCCATGGGAGTCTTCTGAAATACCTGAGACCCCTGAGAGACCTGTGGGCACCTGTAAAACCAAGGCTATAACATCACAATAATAGTTGGGAGATTCACTCTAAAGTGGAAGAATTTACACACTAAAGGGTCTGCCTTTCTCTTCCTCCTACTTCTGGCTCTAGGACATGGAGTAAATACAGAAATGTCCTTACTTAACTCCACAATAGCCCCTGGGAAAACAGGCCAGCTGTCCACAGCCAGCTCTGTCATTTTGGTGTCCACACACTCCTCAACACCACCACCCCCATCTTGCTTCATAACTAAATTAAGTTCTGGTCACTCCTTTTGTTCCTTAGCCCATTCCTTTGCTGAATTCTCTCCAGTATCTCATCTGCCTTTACTCACAGCTGTTTGCCAAAGGGATGATGCAAAGAACCCTGAACTTGGAAAGAAGTCTGGACTATGTCTATGACCTTGATCTGTAAGCCTCAGTTTCCTCACCTATTCAACAACAACAAAAACAAAATGTGAGTGCCAATAGTACTTACTCTGTGAACTCATAGGGTAAAATCACACTGAATAATAGGATGTGAAAGAATTTTGCAACTGTGAAGATTAAACTTAAAATTTCCCCAATTTTAAATTGCTTCAACGTCTCCCAGGGAGTTTGCGTAACAAAGAAAGGCAGATAATAAATATAATAAATAAGAAAAAGATTCAATTTGTTAGAAAGTAGTAAGTGCGAAGTTGAAATTCGAAGCATAAAGACTGAGTGCCAGGGAAAGATGCCTTTAATTAAGGTAGTCACAGAAAGTCTTGTTGAGAAGGTAATATCTGAAAGCAGTTACAGTCCAAATGCCCATCAGCCAAGGAACAGGTAAAAAAGATGTGGTATTTTTATACATTGGAGTACCACTCAGTCATAAAGAAGGATAAACTTGAGACTTTTATATATAAATGGATTCAAGTGGAGACCATAATAATGTGTGAAATAAATCAGACACACGAATGTAAACATCATATTGTCTCCCCGATGTGAGAAACTGAAAGAGTAAATCAGTTCTAACATGTGTAATAGATATCCTGAAATGGGAAGAAATTGTTCAAAGTGAAAAAGGAGCTAGAATAGATGAAAAGGGAAAGGACAGTAGGGGAAAGGGAGAAAATGCAAATCAGTTGTACTATTTGTGTCTCTTAGTTCATTAAAAAGGAAGATTTGTGCTAATATCAACTGGAAAAATTTTTATGCCCATATC
>RJWM01010674.1:0-13754 GCA_004363535.1 Dasyprocta punctata
GGGGTTGGTATGGGTACATGTCACATCCCAGCTCCTTTTTTCCTCCATCTCTTGATCCCCTTCCCCTTTGACAAAGACTTATCTCTCTACTTCCTGTTATCTATTATCTGTTGTAGGCTCTGCTTTTCATTTTTACTCTGGGATTATCACATAAAAGAAGCCATGTGATATTTAAACTTAGCATGTTGGTCTCACGGTGCATCCATTTTCCTGAAAATGACCTGAGTGTATCCTTTTTTATGGCAGACTAGCACTCCGTAGTGTGTAACTACTACATTTTCTCTCTCCGTTCACTGCTGGTGGGCACGCAGGCCACTTCCAAGATGTAGCTATTGTGAATTGCACTGCTATAAATATGAGCGTGCACATATCACTGTAATATGATGTCTTTAACTTTCAGGAAGGAACCTAGAAGAGAAATATCTGGGTCAAACGGAATTTCTGGTTTCAGTGTTTCAAGGGATCTCTCCCCAGTGGTTGGTTCTGATTTTTCATTCGGGTTACTCATACAAGTGAGAGGCTCTGCTCAGTCTAGCCAGGAGCAGAAAAAGCAGTAACAAGTGGGCAGAATAGCCCACTGCTTCACACAGGCCCAGACTCTGCTGACCGAGGGAGGAACTGGCCCAGGGGCCCCCAGTGCCCTTCCTCTTCTACCTGCGCAGACCCACAGCCACCCAGAGACTTTCCCAGGGCTGGGGTTTCCCCTCATCAGTGTCCTGCACCCCAAGTCTGTCCTCGGTGCACCTACCCACCTGGTAAATTCCAGCCACCCGCCCTGCACCGCGAGCGGGCAGTGGGCCACAGACACTGGCCTGCTCACCGGCCCGCTCCTCTCCTCGTCCTCGGATCGCCGACGCCCTCCCTCGCGGCGTCTCTCCCTCCCTCCACGCGTCCGCGCTTCGAGTCCCCCTGTGGCTTCCTGGACGCGGCATCCTGTTCACAGCGGACCCTGGCTTGACATCATTTGTGGCATCTGTTGAGAACCTCCTGATCCAGACCTAACCCCTCAAATCTCTTTCCTTGTTCCCAAATAGAGTCCCCTTTCTCCAGACATGTTGAGGGACAAGAGACGAGTCTACCCCGTGCCTGTGTACATGCACGCACGCACACACACACACACACACACACAGTGATAAGGGGGAGAAAGCAAGTGTTTTCCCCGCAACCCCACTGTGAAGTGGCTGCACACACCGCCATTCCTTGGCACTGCCCTCGCTAGCGCTGCCTCCTATTTAAATGTCAGTACATTTGCCCTTATAAAAATACAGCTCCCTCCCCTTCCTCCACCGGGACTGCATCTGTAACCACGGTAACCACATCCAGGTGCAGCCGCGCAACCGCCTTTCCATAGGCTACGGAGCACAGAGTGGTCTGAGATGCCTCCAGGAGCCTGGGGTCTGTCTGGGTTCACAGGGAGCCTCAGTCCTGCCCAGGAAGGGCCAGGAACATTTGCATCTCTACAGAGTAAAGAGACCCTGGAGCTGTGGAAACATTCCTTTCCCTAGTGTCAAAGCTTCTGTTCCATCTAGTTCGCGTAGCTGAAAGAAATGGTGGTCATAGGAACAAAACCATTAAAGTCATTAGTGGACTTACTCAAAGCCAGATGTCTGTCTGGGAAACGACCTCTATATGCTTGAGCTTGTTTTTCCAACTGAGTACAATAAAATCCTCTCTCTCTCTCTCTCTCTCTCTTTCTCCTCCCCTCTCCCCCTCAGATAGGAAGGCAAAGCAGGAGGAGATGCTGAGAAACTTGCATTCTTTGGTCTCCAGACACAGGCTGCTAGCGTTTTACAAATCACGTATCTAATAACCGTGGCAGCCGTGCCCTGGTGTGCAGGTACTGCTACCTGCATCTTTATGTAGGTGCACGTCCTTGCCTGGCTGTGTGTGTGTGCATGTGTTTAACCACTTGCTCAAGTCACAGTAACTGTCAGAGATAAGCACACTCAAAGTTTATGGCTCCAAGCACTCCTGTTCATTATACCATGTTGTCCCAAGACCAGAATTTCAAGGACTGAGCAGGGGTGATATATAAGCAATAAATTTCAGTGCAGTTTGACTGGCATTCAAGACACAAGCGGGGGAGAATGACCAAGAAATTACCTTCGCTGAGACCAACTCCGAGCTGTACAGACACTCCCTGTGGACCCGGGGCCGGCCTACCTTCGCCCTGTGGAGCTCTTTGACCAAGCGCAGTGTCTTCTTCCTCCAAGTGCAGAGGGAGCTCACTGACTGTTGGGTGTCCTGGGTGACTTCCACAGGGCCGCACACTTCCGTAGGGACAGAGCGTGAAGGAAAGCAGAGAGTAGGAAGAATTCTCCAGACTCAGCTACACACCCAGAGAGACCCTTTCACTTCCGGTGGTGGGCTTTAGGCACCTGTTCTCTTTATCTTTGACACAGTGCTTCCCCCTCTTAATTTTTTTTTTACTTTCAACGTCACCTTGGCTGCAGTGACCACTCTGACCTCCACCATTTCCGTTTCTAACTCTGTTACTGACCTATAATTGAGTCTCCTCTCCGCGGGAACTGAGACCTAATCATTCCTGTGTTTGGCCAGTTCCTCCTAGATCAACTCGGTGCTGTCCAGGGCTCAGTCCCTCACACCTGCTGTGGCCTGCTGCATCTGATTCATCGTGACACTTCAATCACAGGATGTTAAATGGGACTTTTCTTTTGATTCAGCAGTTTAGCTATATCTCTCAGTTTGAGAGTCATGAAGTAGAGAGAGAGCCTCACCAACTAAGGCCAAGCAAGGGGCCAATGAAGGAACTCCTTTAGGATTTGAAGTCTGTATGGTTTTTAAAAATTGAACATTTTCTTTTGAGATAATTCTAAGTTCTCACACAGTTGTAAGAAATAATATATATATCAACAGTAATGGTTGTAAACATTAATAGCTTCACTTTCTACAGTGAATGGAATGAGTAGACAGAAAATAGAAGAATTGATCAACACTGTAGACCAGTGGTAGCAAGGCCATGGCACATGTGTTGTTTTTCTATTAAGACAAAATATGTTAATGTATAAAATATTTTTTCTAAACTAAAACCTCAGTGTTCAGGTTTAATCATAGGGCTGGTGCTTTGCGATACATAAGTAAGTTTGGGTTGCAGCTTGGGTGCTTGCCTTAAAAATGTTCGCCATCGCTGCTGTAGACCAGTTGAACCTAACAGATGCCTGCAAAGTGCTCCACATAGTCATAGCAGGATCTGCATTCCTTCCAAGTTCATGTGGAATAGTCTGAATAGATGTTATGGTTCATATCTGCATGTCTCCCCAAAGCCTCATGGGCTCATAGGTGGGGCTTTTGGGGGGTGGCTGGATCATGGTTGTGTGATACTCACCACTGGATTAGTCCATTTATGGTTGTGTGATGCTCTTCACTGGATCAGTCCATTCATGGTTGTGTGATACTCACCACTGGATTAATCCATTCATGGTTGTGTGATACTCCTCACTGGATCAGTCCATTCATGGTTGTGTGATACTCACCACTGGATTAGTCCATTCATGGTTGTGTGATACCCCTGGATTAGTTCATTCATGGTTTTAGAGCTGGGTATGAAGCTGGGAGGTGAAGTGTGCTAGGAGGAGGTGGGTCACTGTGGGCGTGGCCTACAAGGATCTATCTCACTCCTCCTCCCTTGATACACCTCTGCTTCCTGCCTGTCATGCTATGAACTGTTTCTCCTCTGCTGTGTCCCTCTGCCATGCTGCCCTGCCTTGGAGGCACCTGACTATGGACTAAAATGTCTACAGACTGAGTCAAAGTGAACCTTTCCTTCTTTAACTTGCATTGTATTTTGTGCCAGCGATAGGAAAGTAACTAAGACAGTAGACTGGGTCAGTGATGGCGAACCTTTTACAGACTGAATGCCCAAACTGTAACCCCAAACCCACTTATTTATCACAGAGTGCCAACACTGCAATTCAATCTGAGCACTGAGGTTTTAGTTTAGTAAAAAACAACTGTTATCCAACACTCCGCTGCTTGAACAATTTGGCTCACATGCCAACACAGAGGGCTCTGCATACCTACTGCAGCATGCATGCCATAGGTTCACCACCACTGTGCAGTATGGTAGGTGATAAAAAAAAGTCTGAATACATTTAGAAATAATAAAAAGTTTCTATAATCACAGTGGAATGGACTTAGAAATCAATATGTAATGAAATTTGGGGATTCACAATTATATGAAAATTACATAAAGTACTGTTCAATAAACTATACAAGAAGTCAAATGGTAAATTAGCAAATGCACTGAGATAAATGAAAATAAAAATAAAATATGCCATACCAAAACCTGGGAGATTCAGAAAATTTCCCAGATGAAATTTTATAACCATGAATGTATTTATTTATAAATAAGAAAAATCTCAAATCAATAAAGTTTTATTTCAGGAAACTAGAAAAACTAATTAAATCTAAAGTAGAAGAAACAAGGAATGAAGATTAAAGCAAAAGTAAATAAAATGGAATAGAAAACCTTAGAGAAAACCAATGATACCAGAAATTGACTCCTTGAAAAAACTGCAAAATTTATAAACTTTAAGCTAGAATAAATGAGTGTGAGAGAGAAACAGCTAAAGAAATGAAACAGCATATTATTATCAACCCTGCAGAAATAAAAAGGGAATATTAAAACAGAAAGGTAACATTAAGATAATATTATGAAAAAATATGTACTAATCAATTAGATAACCTAGTGAAATGAATAAATTCTCAAGAAAAACATACCAGTAAAACTGATTCAAGAAGAAATAAAGAATCTGAATATACCTATAACTAGTAGGGTTCCTGAACTGGTAACAAAAGAAAAAGGTCCCATGAAAAAAAAGTGCAAGATTAGGTGATTTTATTGGTGAATCTTCCCAAAAATTGCAAAGATAACAGACCAGTCCTTTACAAACTCTTCCAGAAAATAAATGAAAAGAAAAAATTTACATCTTATCATAGGAAATGAGAATTACCTTGACTGAGAAAACCAGGCAAATACATTACAAGCTAAAAAATTGCCATTGGTTATATTTTGTGAATGTAGATGCAAAAATTCTCAAGGAAACATTACTAAATTAAACACAGAAGCACAGTTAAAGGTTACACACAGGACTGACCCTCAATTTGCAGTGCTAGGTAATATACAAGCCCAGTCTTTTTAATAAGACATTGTATTAATAGATATGAACAAAATAAAACCTATAGATCATCTCTATAGGCATACAAAAGGTATCTGAGAAAACTGAATACTCTGCTATGACAAAAAAAATACACTCAACAAGCTAGAAATAGAAGGAAACATCAATTTAATAACGGTCATATATGAAAAGTTCATAGTTAACACTCTACATAAATGTAAAAGACTGAAAATTCTGCCCCTAAGATAAGGAACAAGGAAATACTTTACTCTTGTAATTTCTTTCCACATTGTTTTAGAGGTTTGTGATGGGGGAGGCTCTTTTGGAAAAGAGGTAAAATGATCTCTATCCTTGCATGGCTTGAGTACAATCTTACATACAGGAAATCTTAAGCAATCTGAAAAAAAAATTTAATGAACATGTTCAGCAAGATTGCAGAACAAAAGTTAAATATACAAAAATCAAATGTTTCTAGAAACTAACAATCCAAAACGAAATTAAGCATACACTTCTATCACAATGGTATGAAAAAGAGTAAAATACTTAGGGATAAAATTGTCAAAAGAAGTGCAAAACTTACAATAAAATTGCTATCAGAACCTTAGCTCCCATTTTTTAGAAGTTGACACATTAATCCTAAAATTCATATGGGCGTGTAAGGGACCCAGAATAGCAAAATAATCTTGCAAAGAAAAATTTGGAAGACTCACATTTCCTAATATCAAAATTTAATCCAAATCAACAGTAATAAGTATCATTTGATACTAGCAAAAGAATAGATATCTAAACCAGTGAAATAAAACTGAGTGCCCATAATAATTCCATAGATTTGTGGTTAACTGGTTTTCATCAACTGTTTCATGATCATTGAATAGGGAAGTAATTCAGTGGTCTTCCCAGAAATATAATGCATAGACAAATGGGCTGCCATTTGCAAAGCAATGTATTTTGCTATACATTCATCAAAAATAAATCAAAGATCTCGATGTAAGAGTTAAACTATACTCACAAAAATAGAGAGGTACGCATTTGTGGCCTCTGAATGGTGCAGGATTTCTTAGATAAGACACCAAAGGCAAACTCAACCAAGGAAAAAATAGTTGAATTTCACCAAAATAGGTCCAACTCATGGATATCAAAAAATACTATCAAGAAAGTGAAAAAACAAATCATAGTATTAAAGTGATCATGCACAAATCTATCTGATAAATGTCTAACATCCAGAACAAATAAAAAAACACAACTCATTGATAAGAAAGACAACCCAATTAAAAATGGGCAAAAAAATTGAACAAAAAACTTCTCAAAAAAAAGAAAAAAAAGAGAGAGATACACAAATGTGCAATGAGCCCACGAAACCACACTGAACAGCACAGGGAAACGCAAATAACCACAACGAGGTTCACTACAGCCCACCGGGATGGGGGCAATGAAAACGAAAGGCGCCAGGAGGTGCTGGTGAGGCCGTGGAGGGAGGGGAACGCTCATCCACAGCTGGACCAGCGTGAAGCAGTGCAGGTTCTTCAGTGAGCAGTTTTGCAGTTCCTCAAAAAGTTACACAGAGAGTAACCTTATGATCCAGCAATCTCGCCTCTAGGTATAGATCCCTCTCCCACATGAAAACCTATGTCCACACAAAACCTCGAATGTGGGGCTCACAGTAGCATTATTCATCATAGCCAAAAAGTGAAAACAAATATCCATCAATGGATGTATGGACAAACACATGTTCCATTTCCCTGCCACGCCGTGTTATTCATCCAGAGAGTATTAGTACATCCTACAAGGATGAACCGTGAAAACAGTATGCTCAATCAAAGAAGGAGTGGGTAGCGGGGAGAAACTGCTAATAAGCCCAAGGTGTCCTTTGGAAGATGCAAACGTTCTAGAATTACATAGTGGTGATGGTTGCACAACCTTATGAGTATGCTAAAAAGCACTGGATTGTACTCATTAAAGAATGAATCTTATAGTAAGTGAAACTAATCTCGATAACAAAAAATAACCTCAATCCAATCACAGGAAGATGTTAGAGAAACACAGACTGAGAATTGCTTCAGTTTTAAAAGCAAAGTAATCTTCAAAAATGCCAATGCCATAAAATTATGCAGCAATGTTTAGATTAAAGGATAACAAGGGCACACGACAACTACAGGTAGTGTCTGCTCTACACAGGTTCCCACACTAGAGGGAAAACACTGAAGTACATTAGTAGATCTTAGTAGGTCAACAGCTAGATTGGAATAGGGATGATGGATTAAGTCAAATACCACTGCAGTATGCTGCAGTTCATGTCCATATTACAGTTGTGTAAGAGAGCACCCGTGTTCTTGAGAAATACACACAGAAGAAGAGAGAGAGGTTTTATCTGTCTGTGGAGTAGGCATGTGCAAATGACCAGGTTCAAGGGGTGAAGAGTTAACAATAGGTGAATCTCGAAAGAATCTAACAATCCTTCTGTAGGGTTGAAATTATATGTTTCAAAATAAAAAGCTGAAAACCCTCACATCCTCCCCGCTTTGACCTTTCCCTTTTGCTGATAGCAGTCTACCTCTAAGCACAGGAATGATGGGAAATGAATATGATGGAAACATTTTACACACATTGAATCCTCCCCGGAACATGTGAAACTAGATGAGAGCATGGCGCGGGAAGGGCGTTGGTGGGGGAATGATTAAAGTAGGCTATGCGTGCACAAATCTGCCCAAATGAAGCCTACTAATTTGAATAATGAAATATGCACTCATAAAATGATTTTAGAAAAGGGAAAAAAATGAATGAATACAGAGAGATCCAAGGTACTACTTCTGAAACGACCAAAGGATACCTTGGGGCATTGGATAGAGTGGGAAGGGCAGGATGGGGAGACCCTCAAGTTTTTTGAAAGAATCCTGAACACAGGCTGAGCTGGCAGGATACAAGCACCCGACCTGTTCTGCCTTCTGGGACCCACAGAAGTCAGAAGGCATGAGGTGTGTATGTCAGAGGTCAAAACACATTTCCAGACATTTCTGCATCCGGGCTGTAGAATGTGGCCCAAGGAAAATTAAGCCGATTGATTTTTGTTTCAATTCATGACCAACAAGCGCTCGGAGGTGTCACAGCTCCTGCAATCAGCTTGCCGCATCCTTCCCCTTCTCCCTTCCCTCCCTTCCTATCTTCTCCTTCCCTTCAAACCCAGCACCTTGTTAACACCTAGAAGATTCTTTGTATCGGGGGTACTGTTAAGTGTTACCTCTAGGGTGACAGATTCTAAATTCAGATCTCCAGCCTACAGCTTTGAACTCCATTCCTCAGACTGAAGAATTCCAAAATCGAATTCCTGTTTCCACCACTCCTAAAGGAACCCTGATTCTTCAACCTTTCTTATTCTAGTAATCGGCGGATCCATCCATCCAGCTGCCGGTGGAGTCAGCTAGAGTCCTGCTTTTACTTTTCATTTCCAGTGCTAACTGCTATGAAACCTTGCTGAGTTTACCTTCAAAACTCCAAAGATGATTATTCCTTATCTTCCTCCCACCACCTCCTCTCGGCCACCACAACCTGCACCTCAATTGCTACACTACCCCCCAAATTTGTCTCCCTACTTCTGACCTTGACATCCACAATCTTTTCCCCCAACAAGACCGCCCATCCTCACCCTGCCACCCTCCTTCTCTGCCTCAGTGTCCTCTGCTGTGCACTTCAGCCCTCCACCCATGCCCGGCTCCTCCCTTAGACGGTGCTCCTCCCCATTCCTCCATGGCTCGCTCTCCTGCTGGCTTCACCAGCGCAGCCTCGCTGACCATCCTAACAAAACTTCAACCCCCCTTCCCAGCCATCCCTCTCCCCTTTCTGCTTTACTCCCCTCCAGAGCCCCTCTCATTTTCAGATGTGTGGGCTTTAATATATTTGCCTCATCTTGCTTAAACACAAGTTCCAAGAAGGCATGGAAATTATCACCCAGACCAGTACCTGAGACAAATTAAAAGCACAGTGAGTGTTTGTGGAGTGAAGGAGTGATTCCCTCCCCCAGGCCCAAATCCAGGAGGATGCAGAGGCAGTCAGATCCCATGGGAGGCTATGGGGCAATGCTAACAAAGAGGAAAGGAACAGACAGTAAAGTTGGCTCCGAGCGGGGACTAGAGAAGCTCGAAACCGCATCTGAAAGGAAGTCGCTGTTTAAATCGATCTCAGCTTTCTCATACCTGCATGCAGACTATTCCCATACGTGAAACGCACCTGAAAAGCTACAGCAGCAGCCCTGGGTGGGCTCCTGTGGGGGAAGGAGAGCAGGCAGATGGCGTTGGAGGCTCGGCTCAGCCCATTGAGGTAGCACATGCTTCTTTTTGAGCTGCCCTTCCTCTCTGCTGACGTGGACACTATGAGAAAGACAGAGGCCAGGCGAGGGCCCGAGCAGGTGTCACTTCTCCGTGACACAGACATGTCAACTGAGACCGTGGAGGCGGGTGACATTCATGGTAAAGCTGGGGTCTGGCAACCAAGCTCTGGGTCTTTTAAGCCTCCAGGAAAACCAGGCAGAAAAGCCATGCTGGGTCCTGGAGAACCCCCCAAGAAACCAGTTCGCCCTCCCTGTGAGCCAACCGGTGTGCAGGGTGCCAGTCAAGAACTATTCCCTCCCCCACCCCCAGCCCTTCCCCGTAAGCAACTGGCTGGTTTGGAGGACAGGCTGAGTTGATAGCAACTGAGGCACAAAAGCAGTTGAAGGCTTGTGTTGTCTGACTGACTGTGCAGGGCTAAGGCCGGTAGTCTGAGCATCTATTAGGAGAACAGTATGTGATATAGCGATTATGGGGGATTTCCTTCTGTCTTGTTTTTGAAATCCAGTATCAATCTCACTGCTTTGTTTTGTTCCAATTTATTGTTTTGTTTATTCGATGTTCTGTTTTGATTAGTTTTGTTCTATTTTTGTTTGATTTTACTATGTTTGGTGGTATGGACCACTATTGTGACAATAACAAGAGATATTACGGTAGCCATTGTCAATTTCCTATTATCCTGCTTCAAAGTTCTGTACCACTTTCACTGCCTTGTTTTGGTTGGCTCTACTCTATTTTGTTTTGTTGGGTTTTATTCTCTTTAAAATAAAAAATAAAATAAAATGCAGAAAAGAAACAGTTAATAAAAAAAAAGAAAGAAAGAAAAACGGACAGATCTGCAGGCTCCGATCAAAGCCTGGTGGCCTTGAAAGTGCCCCAGCGAGGGACAGCTGTCTTCTGCTGGCCCACCAAGCAGGGTGTACCCCACACACATTCGGAGAAGGGATGGAGTGAGACAGGACGTGGCCACGGGACCTGGGCGCAGGACACTCAGGCGGTACTGGGTGATGACAGAGAGAGGGCGGAGTCAGGAGATGCAGTGACCAGAGCAAGGGGGCTGAGCTAAACGACACCTCCTGGGCTCTTCCTTTTTCACCGGGCACCCACAGTGCACACCCCCCAGCTCCAGGGAGCTCACATTGACACAGGTGCCCCAGGCACTGAAGCAGGTCCTGTAAGATAGCAGCAACCAGAGGCTACACAAAGCCCCCCAAACCCTCCTCCCAGCTGCCTTAGGCACCACGCACCATGTAGTGGGGGGACAGGCAAGTTGGTCCCCGTATAACTCCAACCTATATGCTCCATAGCCTCCACTGGAAAATAAATTTTTTTTCTGAGTATTGTGTCTTTAAAAAGCTCCTAGAGGCAAGACCAATCTCCACATATCCACACATATCAGGGACCACCCCCTAGTACTCGTGCTGTGTAAAGGGAGCGACATGCTCTTGTGTGGTGAAGGGTGCGTGTATTCACTGCTGTTGCTGAGATGCCCGGTCATGCTGTGAGTCTCATCTTTCCTAAAGCGTTTCATTATCACAACATTTCTGGGAAGGAACAGAGTGGTTAAGCATCTTGGCCAAAGTTAAACAGCTAAAAAGTGGAAAATCTAGGTTTCTTTTCCAGAAGTCTAGATTGTGAATCAATGTCCTTTAAAGCAACTTAAGATACAGAGGCAAAAGCCTAATTATGTGCCCTCTTTTTTTCCTTCTAAAAAGGAGTAACTCCAGATGCTCTAACATAGGTGGGGTTTTTGGGTTTCTTGCCTCTCCCCTTTTCAGGCCTTGTTGACTGACCTGTGTGGTTTTGGCCAAGGAAATGAGCCCTGATTCTCTGTATCACCTACCACGAGATCCATCTCCTCTGCCCTCGCCCAGGGTCAGTGCAGTGTGGCCTCATTGCCCTGTTTCTCTATTTCAGACGGCTGGGGGCTTTGTCCTGTGTCTAAACTGCAAAAGCGTGAGAGTGGAACTGAGGAAACTGCAGTCTCGGCCTTGAAATTTGATTTCTGGGATCCCCGAGGGCCAGGAGTTGCATAACAATTCCCTGAGATTTTTAGGTCTGGAGCCTCAGTTTCACCTTTGCGTTACTCCCATAGCCCCAATCCTGGGAACATCGGCACGCCATTACTAATAGTGTGAACAGGGTCTCTGACTCAACTAGCCCCCTGGTCACTGGCCAGTCTGTTTATGGCTTTGTCCACCACCGTCAGCAGTGTGCTGGCCCCTCTGGGCCTGGTCCTAACGCTGCCATTCCAAAAGCCCGAGCTGCTGACTCCGCAGGCTGCGGCGGCCGCTTCTGAATGACTTTCCACCAAAGCTGGAAAGGAGCTCTCCCAAGCTTACTGCACAGCGAGAGTCCTGTGCAAATTAAGGAAGACTGGAATGGCTCACAGGAGTATCAGCAAAGCATATTAAAAACAATAAAAAGCACTCCCATAAACTCTACCTTGACGAGGAGGGGGAACTCGGTAGCTTCCAACCGGCCTCCCAGAGCAGCTGCCCCAGAACTTGGAAGCGAACAAATCATCTTCACTTGAGAACTCAAGTAGTGACCTCCAGAGACAGCGCAGGAGACCTGAGCCATCCTCTGTCTGCCCTACTGCCAACAAAAATAAAATGCGCACTGTGGATCAAGCAAGCTTCCTCCTTGTGGAGGTGGTGGATGTGTTTAGAGAATAGACTGCAGACGCAGTTTGGAGATAGGAGAGTTAGGACTGGGGCAGATGGACTACCAGCTAGGCAGAATGTGTCAATATTCATAAAAAATGCACGGCTAGATATTGTCTTTTTTTAAATTTTTTAAATTTTATTTTAAAGGTAGTAAAATCCAATGCAACAAAACAGAACAAAGTCAATCAAAACAGAGCAGTAGAATTGGTACAGAACTTCAAAGCAGGACACTAGGAAAACAATAGCTACCATAATATATATTGTTAGCTTCACAGTAGTTGTTCATTCCATCGGGTATAGCAAAATCAAACCAAAAAGAAAACAAATTAAAGCAAATTAAAACAGAATATTGAACAAAGCAAAATAATCAGAATAAAACAAAAACAGTGAGAACAATATTGGCCCTCAAAGATAAGATAGAAGAAAATCCCCCATATTTGCTACTTTGCATACTGTTGTCCTCCCAAGAGATGCTCAGACTGCTGGTCCGAGGCCTGCAAAATCCGCCAAACAATACAAGCATTTAGTTGCTTTATGTACCTTAGTTGCTATCAAGTTAGCCAGTCCCCTGAACCAGCAGGCTGCTTACAGCAGAAGCTGGGTGGGGTTGTTTGAGTCTCGGCCTGAGCACCAGTAGGCTCACAGGAGGAGCTGACTTTTCTCTTCCTGCACCACTTACCAGGAAGGCTGGCTAGTTGTCTTCTGGTTAGATCCTCCCTGACCCCAGCATGGTGGCTTCTCCATGGTTAGATATTTTCTACAAAAAAAAAATTTTTTTAAAGACACAGAACACAGGACTCAAAACGACACTGGGCTTAGGCTGAACCCTGTGGACCAATCAGAAAAGTGCTATTTTCAATACTTCATTTGAATCTGGAACTATTTGTATGACCAGTTAGTCTTTCCAAACGTCATTTACATGTGAACATAACCAATCGAAAGACACTCTTCTTGACCCTTCGTTTACATCTGGAGGGAAGCCAGCCACGTCTTTTAATAGGACAGTTTAAATGTGAAGTGAGGCCAAGAGAGCTTTTGATAGGCCACCTGTCCCAATGCCTTTTTTTCTTGAGGTGAAGGCCAACCCAGAAATTCTGTATAGTAATGACTCTATCACCTCATTCCCTTCACCCTCCAGGCCACTGCGAGCTTTCCCACAGGTTGCTGTCACCCTGTAGAGTGTACCTCTGCTATGGCTTATGTCTAGATGTCCCCCCAAGCCCTGTGCAGTCATAGGTGGGGCTTTTTCAGAGGTGGGTGGATCTAGGGTGTGTGATACTGGGGTCAAGGGTGTGTGATTACTAACTCAGTTCACTGATTGGCTTGGCATCCACCCTAAGCCCCGTAGCCTAGATAGAATATAAAAGGGCCAGAAAGAAGCTGCTAAGGTCACTCAGACTTGCTGCTTGCTGCCTTCTGCCTGCCTGTTTTGTCGTGGACTATTTCTCCTCTCTGATACTCCTCTACCTTGCTACCCTGCCTTGGAGCCAGCCAACTATGGACGGCAGCCAAACAAACTGTGAGCCAAATAAATCTTTGCTCCTTTCACTTCGAGTGTTGGGTATTTGTCTCAGCAATGAGAAAAGTAACAAAGGCAATCTCTTTCTGGCTTTCAATAAATGCACGCC